>JAGMUU010000079.1:0-47975 GCA_020744375.1 Dactylonectria estremocensis | reverse complement strand
GTAACCGTCTGAACAAGAGCTATCAACGTGTAACGGTCGGGTCTAAGCCTGGCCTGTACGGGGGTATAGGGTAGGCGAAGATCGGTTTCCTAAGGGATAGACCGTGGTCTATGTTAGCAGAACGGTTAGGCGTATACTTACTGAGCAGTTAAGTGTTACGTTAGGTAATGGTCAATATACGATGCGGCGTAGCGAGCAGGGTAGATTGAGGTAACCAAGTTGTATTGATAGCTGAGGAGCTGGTGTTCTAGTACAGCCAGTTCCTCTCGTTAATATAGTTACGTCTAATGGTTGGATCATTGGGATCATCTAATGATCTGGGTGATCCGGGATCATCTGGATCATCTAGTGATCTGGGTGATCCGTTTGTGATAGGTGGAAAAAGTGGGTACGCTGTCAGCGCACGTGACAGGGTCGAGGCCTAGTCCGACATGGGTCGTGACACTCGAGGTGGTTAGCAAGGGCATACATATGGCTTTAACCTTTAGCAAGCTCCCGTTTACCCCATGCAATATAATTATAGATATCTCTCTATATAGTAAGTATATCTAAGTTCATATATAAATAGGATCTGATCTCCCTTAGCGCAATGCCAGCATTGGCGAGTTAATGGACAGTTGATTCCTCTAGACCGGATAGTTAATGAAGTATTAGATATACTAGTTAGCTAAAGCTTGGTTCATGATTGTATTAATCAAAGCCAGCCCCAGGACGATGCCTCAGACTCCATATAGTCTTACATAAGCTTTCCTTTACTATAATAGAGAAGAGGCATCCTATACATTATATTATAGTATCCCGCTGCTTCTTCTTCAAAGGATTGAAGGAAGGAGTACGCCCTCCTCCACAATCACAGTTAAAGTAAATTATACTTCTTCCATTAGGAGTCTTCCTCGATCTTCTAATTATAAAGGCATAGCCTCGTAGTGCTGCCCAAGTATTGATTACTATATATAGTTCCTCTAGTAAGTTAAATTAGCCTTCAGGAGGAAGGACGTTATTAGGGAAGCGAAGGGAGGTGTCAATTGGGTTCATCTTAACAGAAGAAAGGCATAGTAAGTTGGATTAATACCGCAGAAGCTATTAACTGTTGAATTAGGGGGTCAATTTATAGTATACTAGTTATCCCTTTTTATTAGACAATTGCCTCCACAGGGATCATTAATAGCACTAGTTAACTAATAAAAATTATCTAAAGAACAAAAGAAATTAAACAGCCATATATTCAGGTAGAGCTATTTAAGCTCATGTCGTTTAGATTGGAATCCTTAATGCGATAAATTAGATGTAAAACCGGATACTCGACCCCAAAGTATGAGCCACGTCTCATATCCAGTCGCACGAACCTAGCGGTGATATATGATATGCGACACTTTTCAATATGGCCAACGTGGCCTTACATAACGGATAATAGTTGCACCACCGGTGGTGCACGAGTCACGTGAGGATATTTGCACCATCGATGGTGCATGTATCAAGACCCCCGAAGAAAGGGGCCCAATAGGTGCACCTCCGGGGGCGCGTAACTATCCCCTCACAACACAGCCTCATTTTGACAGACCACGCTTCAGCTGCTGAGGATAGGATGCTGAACACTTGGAGAAACTGGCCTTCAAGCAGGCCTGTCAGAGAGAGTCAAGCGAGGCCAAAAGAAAGCGATCCAGGGAGAGAAAGTGGGGCTTTACTTTGTGGTCAGGATTGAAGGTGGCAGAAATGTAAATAGCATAGCGTGTTCCATGGCCCTATGAGATCCGTTCTCCCGGGCGTAATAAATCTACTACTACTACTACTACTACTACTAACTATCCCCTCAATTGTCGAAGTCTGCCTCACCTCTGCGTTCTCCCTCGTTCCATGGCGTCATGAGTCCTCGTGGTGCCTACTGTTAGTGGCTAGGATAATTAGCACAAACAAGGCTTGAACAGTGGCTGAAAGAATATGACAAAAGTCTTTTCGGAGCATACTATGCCGGACAAATGAATAATTCCGTGACGACTACTCGTTCGCGAGGCAACAGGGCCGAACCAAGCCAACTTTTACGGGAGTTTGACGATATCCCGCCCCTCGTTGCGGAAACAATCCGTAATGTGAAAGCTGACGATCAATGTCCTCTCCCCAACAGCTTTC
Source organism: Dactylonectria estremocensis (assembly GCA_020744375.1). NCBI lineage: Eukaryota > Fungi > Ascomycota > Sordariomycetes > Hypocreales > Nectriaceae > Dactylonectria > Dactylonectria estremocensis. Next base: position 45,848 of record JAGMUU010000079.1, on the reverse strand, counting down.
TGAACATTGACGTGCTGTCGGCGGCACGGGATTGCTTCGCAGGCTGTTATGACACAGACGGTCTGCACAGTTCACCTCATGGTGGACTGAGTGCCACAGCGAGCTGGAGGGGAGGACGCGATCGCTTGGGACTGCCAGCGGGCGTCGGATGCTAGCGTAGTGGCGTGCGGGTGAAGGTTGGAAGCGACATATTGTGAACTGGACTCTTGGCATTGTCGGATTCCATCAAAAGACTCTGCCTTTCTTCCTCCAGTCTCTTCAACGTGTGGGAACACGGCAGGCCATGTGAGGACGTGAAAGCCTGACTGCAAAGAGTTGTGTGGGGCCCTTGGAGTAACTGCCGTTGCTCTTGCACTTTGCGCAAAGCGTGGTGGGAAACCCAGCCTCGTACTGCCTCGAATAATACTCCGGAGATGTCGAGAGGTGTTCGTATTTGTTGAGAGACTTGCATATGTTTTAGCTCTTTCAGTTGATTCGTGATAGCGTGTCTCATTGCCTGCCAAACGTCGAAAAGGTCAAATGTAGCCATCTTGATGTGCGACTTCATCAGTGAATGGATGCCTTCAGCCCTGGGAAATGTGCATTAGCTTCATTTCGTGCTAGATACCCTAAGTCACCTGCCTCGAGGTTACTACGTTGCTGAAGTGCAAGTGCTTATCCACCCATGCCTTCACAATCTTCTCTTTATACAGCTCAAGCCAGTACATCTTGATATATCCAACCGACTCAAAGTGCTTCTCTCCGTACTTGAGCTCAAACTTGGCCAAGCGCTCTTCGAATGTTGTTTCACTAGGCGAAGCCACAATCGAGTGCCAGAATGCGTAGAATTCGTCCCACGATGTGTCCCCTGCCTGGTTTGAAGCTTGATCGCCATTCGGTGCAAAGAAGGGCCGGCAGCGCTGGAGGACTGCCTTATTGACATGCCAGAGGCAAAGCAGTGCTTTAGAGGAAGAGAACCAGATTGCAGCAGCGTTCATCGCAGCTAGGCATCGGTCAGTCAAGATGACAGACGGAAGTTCACGCTGATAAAGTGATTTGAGATGTTATAATGCCTACGAGTAGTCCTCTTCTGATTCACCCAAGAGAAAGGTAAATGCAATATAGAAAGAACGCTGATAGGAATCGACTCCGACCATATCAAGAAGCGGCATCTGGTGCTTATTTATCTTATAAGTGCAATCTAATAACAAGACGTCTGGGTTGCATTGTAGGTATGCAACAGAGTCCAGATGAGTGAAGAAGATGGCTGTCAGCCGATTGTCTGAATCTAATCGGACTCGGCACCAGAAACCCTCATTATGCAATTGGTCAACCAGGGCTTGGATGCTGCTCTGGCCTTCATGGAGATCTCTCCTTGTTGCCGCGATCCGATTATATATATCTCATTGAGTCGCAAAGGTATCCAAATGGTTATGGAGATAAGTTCTAATATCTCGAGGGGCAGTGCCAGATGTCGCAAGATTTGAGAGAGTTGTCGCATCTCGCTCTTCAAGCCGGCGATGCGCTAGGTGCGCAGATGGGTCCTCGCTCGGTGGGTGATTGTGCCTAGCGCATTCTTTGTCTGGTCGATGGCTAAGGATCCACGTTCGTCCATCTAATGATTGCTTGGCCAGACCGAGAACTTGCAGCCTGTTTTTCGACTCAAGGTGCGGCGTACCCGTTCAATTGAACTGCTCGGTGGTAGTCTATTCCGATTGCATGCGTATACAATCTTGACCCTGCCGTTAGGGGTCTTCGAAGACTTCCCCGTCGTGAAGGCATACCCTCGAAGCTTCGCCTAAGAATTGATCGCTTTGAATAGAGACTCCCGCGATTCGTATATTCCTTCCGGTGGGAGGACATCATCAACAAATGATGCCTGGGCCATCGTCGTTCGGTTGCTTGGCTACTCAATTGCTGGGCGACTGCTCCGTGGCGCGTCTCACACGCGCCGATTGGGGGCGCCGTTTTTGGAGCTTAGTCAGAAAACGCGCCCGGGCGCCAAATTTAAAATGGCGCCCAGGCGCCAGTGTATCAGTCGCCCCCAGCAGCTAGGCTTTCTTGTAAGGCCTGGAAGCCTAGGGTGGCTGTGCAGCAGGCCTGGCAAAATGGCATGGGAAACCTTATTTAACGTCTTTCGCACAAGCTGCAGAGCAGCTCCAACGGCGGTAAGCTATATCCTCAAGAACTCCTCAAAGTTAGATACTATTGTAGCATTCGACGCCTTCGACCCCTCTGACGGCATTTTCCTGCGAAGACATCTAGGTCGAACCCATCCAGGATTAACCACATAGATCCAATGGCTCAGGCAACAGGTCTAAACCGGCCGTACGCGGATTTTGTTCAGTCTGTCCACGGAGATTCGCAATCATGGCTCGTCAATTTCCTTCGGAAGGGCTATAGTATCAGGTACTGGGAGCCTCGGGATCCACATATAGACATTTACATCCTGGACAGCACCGATGGTCTCATGTCTAGTCAGCACTTCCGCCCGCATCGCTCAGACGAGGTCGACGTCCTATTCCTGGAAGCTCTTGATGCACGTCCACCGAACTCAAAGACCCGCCTGGTGTTGGTCCAAGGGGGCCAATTGGGAGACATGAATGCAGCATACCTCGATGCTATTGGGTGGCATTACTGGCTTGATCCTCTCTTCTTCTGTACGCATCTGCAAGATGCTCTATATTTGGCTGAGAGAGCAAAATGGACTGGGCCGAGGCGACTCCCCGTCGCGCTTCCATCCGAAAACGATCACATCACGGTTGTTACGGAGACGCTCAACAGCTTTGCAACTGCCGCCATTTTGAAGAATGAAGGTCTGACTACGAGTAAGTTTCCGGGGCATTGGGTTCGGGAAGCGAGGCTATTCCGTCGTTTTTGCAGCCTGAGATTTCTTGGTGTTGTGCATCATTATTGTGGACCACTCTCTGTGGTACGGAGAGAGGAATGAGGCCAGACGCAAGTGGGACACAGATCACAACAGCGCATCCGCGATTACAACCAACAGCTGCAATGCAGAAACATGTCGAATAGATAACGCATATCATCTAGTTGGTTCTACTGTAAGCGATCAGCGCAGAGCTGCCGGTCTGTCGATTACGACTTGATGCTGATGGGTTGTGCGGGGTAAGCGACACACACAGCAAGATACTACAGCCAATGATTCCTATCTGGTCCCCTCACTTGCCCTGCCACAATTCCCCTCTCGCACCACTAAGTGTCACTGAACGCCTGATGGCCCTGTGTCTCCGCTGCTATGTGGACAGCTGCCCGCTAGTATGCCCCTGTCTAGCGTGTGCTCGGATCTGCCTTGCTCAATGACTCCACCCCTACGACGGGGCTGTTGTGGCTGCAGCCGGTCAAGCAAGCCGTTTTTGGGTCTTCAATATGGTTTCCATCAAAAAACAAAAAACGGCAATGGATCGATACTGTTTTCTCTTTCCCCGGAGAGGGGATAACGTACATCATCCTATCAGATGGTAGATAAGGTTAAGGCAAGTTTACAGTTAGATTACGCGAAAATGACACTAACACCACGACGTGGACAGTCTGATCGACTGACCCCACGTTACTCCTGCGCGCTCTTCTCGCGGCGATGTATGTACACTCTGTATTAACGAAACTTGGAATGGGAGTGTTATGGTTGTGTATTATTAGAGAATAAGATCGGGGTGGGGAGAAAACAGTGATTTCAATCTCGGTCGAAGCTGCTTTGTGCAAACTACGATTGGAATTGCTTCTCCTGTGAGTCAAGTAGTGATGTTGTACAGTATGTACAACCGTGTTGTACGTACGTACGTACAGAGAGAAAAAGTACGTACACGTACTATGTACGTACAATGGGATCCACAATACTCCTAATGGGGGAATTTGTGGGTCATATTGTACAAATACGGGGCTGTACAAAAACTCTGTTGGCTTAGCAGCTCAACACACTCTGCCATTCTCTCCCGATTGAAGGTATCGCCAAAAAGATGGCGCCTACCCAAGCTAACGCTGCCTTCATTTGGCGACAGTTTATCGACCTCGGCCGCTCTAACTCCAAGAAAAGCAAGCGATATAGATGCCGTCACTGCCAGAAGGATTTTGCAGCGACCTCTGTTGGGAGGCCGAAAGAGCATCTCGCTGCGTGTGAGAAATGGCAAGCCAAGCAGCGACAAGAGCGTCAAGCTCAAGATAACACTGGCTATCTTCCTTCATATTCTGAAGCTATACAAAAGAAGATAACCGAGGTCGGAATTCAGCATATCTCGCAGAACGAGAGTCACAGTTTCGCCTATAATGCCGCCGCTACTATAATCGCCAGCGGTCGGCCCTTCAGCCTCTTCGAGAGCCGCCGTTGGAGTTATTTCTTCACTCGCATTAAGCCTAGCTGGAAGCCTCCTAGCTGCGCCGCCATCACGAGAATTCTTCCCAACTTCTATCAGGAACTCTATGACGAGGTTTTCAAACGCATTACCAGCTCAGAATGGTTCAACATCATATTTAACGCTTCTAATAATATCTCGGGCCACAGAATCATTAATATCTCAGTATAACTACCAGACGGCCTAGCCTTCTACTGGAAAACGCTTGACACGGGAGACGAACAGCATACGGCGGAGAATTGGGTGAAGCTGATATAGGGAGAAATGCAGCAACTATGCAGCGGTAATCTCTCCAGAATCAATTCTATCTATACAGATACCGAAAACACGATGCGCTCTGTACACGACTTACTAGGGAGATTCCCAGAGCTCTCACATATCAGCTTCTCTCTATGCGATTCTCACGGCCTTCAGCTTCTAATCAAAGATATCCTTCTTCTTCTGATGCGGAAACGCATGCAATGTGGGCAATTGCACCTTAAGCCTATAAAGCTAGCAAGCTGTAATCGTTTAACCACGGTTATAGCAAGACCTTTTGACTTAATCAGCTAGGATTCAGTCTTTTCACATCATCTTCCCTTCTTTAAGGATCTCTTTAGTAACGTCAGCACCCTTCTTATATTCTTCTCACGGTCTAAATTACAGTTGTAAAGATTGAGAATATACCAGCGCACAAGGTGGAACGGAGTAACTCACGCACTGATCAGAAGGTACCAGTAAATTGTTATCTATAGCTAAGAAATCGATATACTAACCCGCTCATTCCAAATAGTGTAATTACACACTGGGGTTCTCAGTATAATTCTTTCTTCTCCCTCCTCCATTCTCGAGACCCTGCTAGAGACTGGTCTATTCGAAAAGATATATGAGATGAGCTGCGATCTCAAGATTGCCCCGTTCTCCTGCCCGAAGCGGTTCGAATCATTAAAGACAATAGCTTCTGGCTAAAACTGGAGGCTGCGGTCGCTATGCTCAAACCTATGAACGAATTACAATACGCTTCCGAGGCTGATGGGGCGGGAATCGCATATATTGTAAATCGCTGGCTGCAAATCAAAAGCAAATGGGCTGATATGAGAGAGACTGATCAGTTTCCTGATATTCCGTGGGACGACATTGATGCTATATTCAAAGCCCGGCTCGATAAGCAAACGTACGATATACATTAGATCGCCGATGCCCTCCGGCCTGATATAACAGGTCCAAATTCGAAACTGCCGCCTAGCGTCTTTACACACATACAAAAGTATTTACAGAAACAGCTAAAAAACGACGACAAATATCACCATGCCCTTTCCGAATTCACACACTTCTGAATGCATACAGGCAGCCCAGACGGCTTATTTAATAAACACAGCGCTATATATAACGAAGGCTTCAAGCCAGCAATAGCGTAGCAGTGCCTCCTCAACTAGGGCTCGATTCTAGCTAGAGTAGCTGTAAAGGTAATGAACACGCTTGCGAACTCCGTGCCCTCAGAACGAAGTTTCTCTGCTATTAGTTTCATACATACGAAAGCTCAAAATCGCCTTATGCCTATATACGCTAATATGCAGGCCTTCATTTTTATAAATGACCGCATATTAAATCGCCTTAAGGATCAGAAGTACGCCTATAAAAAGCGCTAGGCGGATCTTAAGGAGAAGGACTGGCTAGAACTCGAAGATTCATATCTCGAGTTATTTGTGAATGCGCAGGGCAAGAAGGTCTGGATGGATGGTGTAATGGCCTCCACCAGTGGAGATTTTGAGTGGGAGGGTGTATTACAGTCGACGGGTGATATATTGGGGGTTGGCACTGAGGTGGAATCTGAGGTTTGAGGCTAGGATGGCAGAAGACCTGGACCAGGACCTTGAGAGCCTTATTACTAGTATTGCCTAAAAAGGAAGGGGGAAATTTGTACGGCACGTACTTGTATGTACAACTCCATTGTACGTACGTACGTGTACAAGAAATTGCATCACTAGAGTCAAGCGCTCAGTGTGATGATTCACTTTCGGTCACGTAAGGTACAAACCATCAAAATTAGAAACGGGCACGTCGCGACGTATACGTCACTACGCAGAACTTTCTGGCTCCGCTATACCCTTTTTACCTTAACACGGCTGTTTTTCAGCTCGGTTGAAAACAGAGCTAAAGGGTGGTAGGCCTCCCGCATGTGAGACCCCAACAGATCTTGCGAGCCTGGGTTGGTGAGGTCTTAGCGACGACCACAAGTCCGGAAATGCCCAATTATGAAATTTAGCAGATTATCCTTTCGAGAGACTGGGCCATCTTCTACACCATCACCACCCATCACTTCGAATATCATGCTTACCAAACTCACCTCAGGCCTCGATGGCCTCTGCTCTCAAGAGAAGCTGCATCTCCTAGATGCGGTGGACTCGCTCCGTTCGCACGGCATTAGCCGTTACATTTCTCTCCCACAGATCATTGTCTGTGGCGACCAATCCTCAGGCAAAAGCTCGGTCCTCGAGGCCATCTCCGGAGTACCTTTCCCCGTTCGGAGCAATGTCTGCACTCGTTTCCCCATGGAGTTGGTCCTCCGCAAGACAGCTCACGAGGCTGTCAACGTCTCTATTGTGCCACATAGCTCCCGAACCAAGCCTGAGAAGGCTGCCTTGGCGAAGTTCAAGGAGAAGCTCGAAACCTTTGACGAGCTGCCTAATCTCATCGACCGTGCTACAGCTGCTATGGGAATCACAGCTATTGGCAAGGCCTTCTCCAACGATCTACTTCGTATCGAGATCAACGGGCCTGATCGCCCTCATTTGACCATCGTGGATTTGCCCGGCCTCATCCATTCTGAGACAAAGAACCAGTCGGCTGCCGATGTCAGAATGATCAAGGATGTTGTGCGAGGCTATATGAAGGAGCCTCGGAGCATCATCCTGGCTGTCGTATCGGCAAAGAATGACTATGCCAATCAAGTAGTTCTGAAGCTGGCCCGATCGGCAGACCGAAAGGGAAACCGCACATTGGGTATCATCACCAAGCCTGACACTCTCCTCCCTGCATCTCAGAGCGAAAGAAGCTTTCTGTCCTTGGCTTCCAACAAGGATGTCGAGTTCCGACTTGGTTGGCATGTCCTCAAGAATACAGACTCGGAGGCAGGTATCTGGACCCTTGAGGAGCGCAACGCTCTCGAGGCCGAATTCTTGTCTAGCGGTAGTTGGACAGCTATTGAGCCGTCGAACCGAGGTATTGAAGCCCTTCGAACGAGGCTCAGCAAATTGCTGGTTCAGCAAATTGCATTAGAGCTACCCAATCTGATTTCGGATATCGTGACCAGAACTGCGTTGTGCCAAACACGATTGGAGAAACTTGGGGAAGCGCGTACTACAATCAACCAACAGAGGATCTACCTGATCAAGATCAGTCAGGGTTTCCAGTCTATCGTTAGAGCCGCCATAGACGGGACATATAATGATGTCTTCTTCGGCGATGCCATTCCCCATCTGGGTACCAGAAGCGGATTCGTGCAGTCATTCAGAATCTCAATGTCGATTTCGCAGCCAAACTCGGCAAGGACGGGAAACATCTGGAGCTTCACGATAGTGAAAGTGAAGTACCAGACGCGCGCCCTGGACTGACGAGGGAACAGTTCCTAGACAAAATCATCAAGTTGATGAAGAGAAGCCGTGGCAAAGAGCTTCCGGGGATGTTCAATCCAATGATCGTCACGGACCTGTTCAGAGAGCAGTCATCGCCATGGGAGGACATCACTCGGGCACATGTCAAGGCGGTCTGGGCCGCTACTCAGGATTTTCTCAGACACGTCATCCACGAGATTGCGGATGTCACTACTGTTGCGACCATTTGGGAGAAAGTCGTCATGCCCAAGCTTGATGATCTTCTCTTAACACTCATGGAAAGAACGACAATCTTAGTAAAGCAGCACCAGCAAAGTCATCCAGTCACGTACAACCAAGATCTCACAGACGAAGTTCAGAAAGCTCGAGTCGAAAGAAGCACGCAGATGATCACTCGCAAGGTAGAGAAGTTCTTCCACGCCAGCCAGATGCAAGCGCATTATTGTGGTGCAACCCACAACCTTGAACTTCTTGTTCAACAGCTGGCTCTTGACGTGGAGCCTGACCCTAGCCGAATTGCTGCTTCCGGGGCGCTTGAATACCTCGAAGCTTATTACATGGTATGTTTCCTAGCAAAACTATCACCGTAATACATGGTTCACTAACAATTCGCTAGGTTGCTATGAAGCGTTTCATTGATGACGTCTCAGCCGAGGTCATCGAAACAGGGCTTGTTAGTGAACTTGGAAGCATCATTGAGCCTGTTGGTGTCTCAGCGATGTCTGCAGAAGAGTTGAATGGGGTTGCTGGCGAGACAGGTGAAGCTCGCAGAGGTCGCCAGGAGCTCCAAACCCAACTCTCGGTGCTCAAGAGTGGCGCAGAAATTTGCAAAAGATTTGCTGGGTTTGGAATGCTTGGTAAGAAAATTAAACCTGAATGGGGGTTTGAGAAGGATGTGAATATCTGATGACTTTGAGCAGATTTTGATGACGATCCTCCAAGTGATACTGACGCTGCATTGGATACGGAAGGGAATGAATCCAACTCAGAAGACATGCCGCCCGATGACACGCCACCACCAGCAGAAGAACCTGACGGTTCCCCTGAAGAAAAGACGGATATGGCACTACCAGAACCAGAGCCTTATGAGTACACTGACAAAAATGAGGATGTGCCAGAAGTGAGTATCTGCCGCATCCTCAAGAGAAATCACAGATTCAGTCTTGACGTGGATGCTGACAGCTTATGAGTTTTAGGTTGCTGTGCCTGAGTTAGCCGACGATGGGCAAACTCTGCTAACACCCCCGAAAATGAGCATGATTTATAAAAAGAAGGACAAAAAGAAAGCAAAGAAGCCCAAGCGAAAGGACATGGTGTGATTTGGGCTACTTTCTTAATAGTTGTACAGAGAGTAAGAATGCAAGATCAGCTCAGAAAATGAGGGGTGGGTTATTGCTGTGTCGCGTGGGACTTGGTGAAATTTCAAGTGAGGTTCCAAATAGACATATCAGCGAAGCAACGGTCAACCACAACAATAACAGTAGCGAAAATAGCATTACGCAATAGACAAAACTGTACTTAATCTAACTCACCAATTCATTTTTGTTTGCAAATGTTGGTGCGCACTTTATGCTCAATCAAAATCTCAAATTGACGTCAAAAGTGAGAATGGAGACCGTGCACCGTGGAGGTGATGCGTGCACGGGCCAGATTTAAGGTAATTAAATGAAATACAAGAGATGAGGTGTGTGCACGGACGACTGCTTGGTGTGCACGGGCCAGAAAAGTGGTAATTCGATGAATTACATGCACGACTGCGTACAGTAGTAGCTCAATTAGTCGACCAATTATATCTGGGAATTTCCCGGCCAACCTCAAACCAACTGCTGGCTACCCGGGTCTTAAAAAGGCGCTGACACTGAACATTGCTTCTCCATGGGACAGCTGGCATACCTGCTTCTGAACCTTTTGCACATCTGCCTCGTTTCCGGCTATTGGTCCAACCGTGCTCTTTACAACAATGTTTTACCATTTGATTGCGGCTCCGGGCGACATATAAGCAGGCATTGCACCCTAAACCGTCTTTCATTGGCGGCTTGATGTATGGGATCAGCGTAGTGTGTGGTGGTGGCAAGGTCCATTGAAGTAACTCAGCCTGGTCTTGAATAAGGCCTGGGATGCCTTGAATAGCAGTGATAATGCTCTTTCTCTCCTTAGCTGTAATCCCAGGATGTTCTGCCTTTAGGTGGGATCCTGCTTCCTGGGCAACATATGCAAAGTGACAATGCTTGCATACAATGATTGGATGGTCAGTGAGATGAATGAAGGGACCAATGTCTGGTTGTGTCTCTGATGCCGGTAATGTAATTGGTGACCGGCTTGTATAAGCTCGAATATGGCTTGGCGTTGCGCTTCCTTGGTGGGTGTTGAGAATATCTTCATCTAAATCGAAGCTCCCTTGCCGACTTGTACTCTTGCTCCGTAGAGTGGGCGCTTCCCCCCTTCCAGTATCCATCAAGTCAATACAGACCCTCTTAGCTGGTGCAGCATCTGCTGAGAGAGACCCGGGTTCCAGTGGACGCTTTGATGCTGTAGACGAGAGAGCTATAGTGGGATCGGATGCATGCAGGCCCGTTGTCATACTGTCGTCCTCGTCGTGTAGGTGTAGAAACCGGTGCCATTTCTCGGATGCCTGAATATAGAGCTCCAGCAGCGCTGGTTGCATCTTGCTTTGGAATGCACCATTCAACCCATAGGTGCTGTATCTCTGTTGCGGGGTATGGCCGCCCTGCTATGCAAAGACTGAGTCGACCTGGCCCCCAATAGTGCGATCGTTGTATGGGTTGGCGTAGCCGCCAGCCTGGCAAATATGCCTATCTGTAATGGCGATAGACAGTTGTCGATATAGCTGAGCCCCAATGCGATAGGAAATGCCCGGCATGCTTTGTGTGACTTGATATAGCTCCTGCGTGAAGGTGCGTGTGTTCCAGGCCGAGGTGGTTGCTGCTGGCGTAAAGAGGATGCCGGTCTCCATATCTTTCTGGTATCGGTCGCGAAGAAGCTTCTGGGTTACGCGTCTAATGTAGACAAGATACTTGAATATGATTTGTGCGACTGACGGTGGGAAGAATCGTGCCACGTTGTGTACCTTGTTTATCCTAAAACGGGTCTTATGATGCCTCGTCATTGAAAACATCCGGCCGGCATAGAAGCCAATACCCCGGAGCTGAGTAGAGGAGTTGCAGTGTTGGATGGCTAAAAGTTCAGGCGTCCGACATCCTTGACCGCTGCCGAGCTGCATTAGCAGCAAAATCATTCGGAGGAGGTCATCGTGAGACTTGAGATACTGATTCACTGCTGCGGTATCCCATCTGCTCCCATTAGAAGGGTTTAGCTTCAGGAAGCCATCTATAGGCGATAGACAGGCCTTGGTCAGTAGCTGTAGGTAGGCATCATCCAAGCCATTCATTGAATCTGTGATAAAGGAATAGTCGGCAGTGTAGGTTGAAAGTCGGTCTCGAATGGTCGTAAAGTTAGGGATGAGAGGTTCCCAGCTATATATGAGCTGCCAATAGAGGCAAGTGGCAGTCTGGAGGATATTGTAGATAATACCTCAAAAACTCGCCATAGTCAGTTGGAATTCCCCATTCTATAATATCTCTTCTCCATTAGCGCTCCATTTGAAAAGAAAGGCTGGTTCTTCCGATTGCCGTAGGACTAGGCCATATGATAGTAGGCCTAGGAATTCGCTAAGAGGAGATATAGTTCCATCGCACATCTTCTGTTGTTATATGGTCAGGAGCTTCTCTAGCTGGCCATTGTGAGGCCGAGCTAGGAGATGGATATATCTATGTGTAAACTGTGGTAATGTTGCCTCGAGCAGTATGAGGCGAGTATAGTAGATGAACCCAGCTAGGTGTGGTGTATACTGCGATGGGCGATGAAACTTGGAGCCGGAAGGTTGTGAGAGGCTACAGATAGCGCTAAAGTATATCAATAAGGTAGAACTAGATCTGCTATCATCAAAATCCTCTGTGACCATAAAGTTAAGCAGGCGTAGGACAGTATCGAGTGCTGGGTCCTGCTGCTGTATAGACTCGGTTGTTGTTCGAGGTGAAGCCGACGGTTGCAGCATAGACTCTTCATATAGCTCAGGGCGCTCTAACCCTATGTTGACATCCTCAGAGCCGCCCCAGGACTCATCCTCGTCCTCATCCTCATCCTCATCCTCATCCTCATCCTCATCCTCATCCTCATCCTCATCCTCATCCTCATCCTCATCCTCATCCTCATCCTCATCCTCATCCTCATCCTCATCCTCATCCTCATCCTCATCCTCGCCATCTTCATCCCCATCACCCTGCATCATCTCTAACACCATTCTGTCCGGGATGCAATCCCAAATCGGATCGGCCCACAGATACTCAATAGCTGTGTTTTCTATCTGCGTGAGTGTGTGGCGGCTCCAGCGCCTGATTGTCGCCTGGGGCAAATACCAATATCGGATCCAGAAGCACAGGCAGCGCTTCTACAGCCGCCGGTATCTCCGGTCTGACTCGGCGCCGCTGACGAGCTCGAATGGGGCCTTATGTGGTGCATTGAATGACCGTCCTCGCAACTAGCGCCGGAGGGATATATCGGTGTTCTGTAGTGTGCTGGCACATCGGTTAAATAGCCGATTGAGAGTGGCTAAGATGATCTGTAACTTCCGCTCTATATACTCGGGGCTCTTTACCTTCTCCTCGTCTATGCGTGAGAGTATGAGAGGGCCTGGGCCGGGAGTTTTGGCGAGCCTTAGTAGACACTCCCGGCTTGCCCCCTCGAATAGCGTAGCCCAGCCTGTCCGGCGTATCCAGTTGCTTGCTATGACCGGATCTACCTAGGCCTTCTCGGTCTGTTGGGGTTGAAGCGACTGGGCAGGGAGAAGTTGACGCTCCTCGCGGCAGATCTTCCGCATAACCCGCTGGAGAGATTCGGGAGTATCCTTGCTTATGATGCAGGCCAGGCCGGTTGGCGCTGGGCCGGTTGGCGACGGACCGGTCGTAACCCTCCAGGAGTTGAGGATATCGCCGGATGCCCAACTCTGGAATACGAGATTATCCTCGATGTGATCTCGCGTCCACCCTCGCTTTCGCCCGATGGGGCCTTAGATGAGGCTCTTGTGTGCCTTGAGCAGGTGGCGCAAGATCAGTTCAGGGCTTGTAGTCCGGAAGTCGCAGTACCGGCAGGCAGCCCCTCTCTGCTTTGCTAAGTGAGGGTGCTCTGGCGATCTATTGGGTCGGCGGGGGAGAGTCTTTGGGTCGGTAAGGCGAAGAGACTGGATCAGCTTGTTGACTCCCTGCTTCGTAGACTTAGGTACATTATAGCTCTCTCCTAAGTATCTTAAGATGCGGTCGCTAAATGGCGTTAGGGCGAATCTGCAGCGAGTATAGAGAATTGCAGGCTCGGGAAGGTTCAGGTCAAGACCAAGCCTTTGTAGTCTACCTAGCTCCTTAGGAGTAAGTGATTGATATGGGACCGGTTCTGACATGGCATTCTGCAGATGCATTCGATTTCTGTCTAATATGCAGTAAGGGAAGGTTAGATTGGTATAGTGAAGGAAAAGGAAAGAGGATATGATAATGCGTGACGATGAACGTGAACCTCTATAGTGCATCTGAAACTATTAAGGCAGAAAGGGAATGATATTCTACCTCTCTATTCCACTTTAGAACTAGGGGTTCATTTTAAGCTCTGCTGTTTGGATGGATATAAGCTACAGTGGGGTGTCAATTCCCGGTAGCAAGTAAAGGGAACGGGGCGCGTTCCTAGAGAGAACCTTGTTGGAGGCATTTGGAACGCGTAACGGGGCGCGTTCTCCCACTGGGTGCCAAGGACGGAATGGGGTGCTGTGATTGGCGTGCACACGGGAACGGGGCGCGTTCCGGTCGACAACTCGGGTAGTAGTTACGTATTGACCCCACTCTGGGTCCAGCACTCCAGACGCTCCCGTCACACATATGAATTTTTCGAAGCTTAGAGACAAAATGTCAAGTTCTATCCTTTACCCTCTTTACATTATTCTCATCTAACAGACAACTTATCTAGCCATGGCATGAAGAGCCCAACTGCCCCCCTGCGGGGTTGTAGGGTAGCCTTTGGTTTCGCATTCGTACGAGGTGGCCCAATTTGGACCCACCGCACTCTGGTCTGTTTATAGTGCCACAACTCCAATAGACAAAAACTGGGGTTTGCTCCGGCCCGAAATGGGACGTGCGGGGCTGGGATTCCTTATTTTGTTCCCCGGATCTTCATTTGCCCCAACCCCGGTAGTCCTTATTTCATTCCCTTGAGCCTGTTTTGTCAAGCGAAGGAGGGCCACTTACAGGAGAATAGATGGTGTCATTTTAATGGGCAAAATCGAGTATTCTCTTGCCTAATTTTTCATTCTCCTGGCCTGTAATCGCCCGGTTTTGGTTCCGTTAGTTGTGTGGTGTTTGTGGTGTCAAAGCGATACCTTTTCAGGCATTGTTTTATGCACACTAACGATTCGAGACGCCTCTTGGGTCTTAGACAACTCCCACCCACTTAGTCGGCAACCGGGAATTTCAAAAAGACGTCTAAGACTTGGAACCTTATCCCCCTGACACTACACCTTTCGCATTAGCTTCTCCGCCGTCGGATTTCGGACCAGACCCACAATTCGAGATGCCCAAATGCCAGGCAAAAAATTACCATCCTCGAAGAGCTGCATCTCCCAGGCAGCGCGCTCGATGGCCTCAAAGTACCCGGGAAAGGGTGTGTCATTCAGGGAGGTCGAGAGATGGATCTGTCTCTAGGACTTGTTTCGCTCCAGCGCTTCTCTCGAGGAAGAGGGAGCTAGTGTCTTGGACTAGTTCTACTGGCTCAACAAGCGCGATCCCAACTTCTCGCTGCAAAGAGCCACGATAGAGCGCGGTCAAGATGCGGGAACCGGAAAGCTCTTCACGCTCAGTGAGAAGGCGCAAAAGGAAATGATCAAACTCTTCCTCGTGACAAGAAAAGACGTTGAGGGATGGTAAGGAGCTAACGATGTGGTTACTCGAGAGGGTTAGAGGGTTCTTGATTAACAGGTTGAAGATGTCACGGGTTGGGCAGCTATTATATGAGTATCATTTGGTGTAGAGTTATTGCTGATAACTTCCCTGCTATACTTGCTTACTCCAAAAGGATCAAGTGCTACCTCAGGAGTGACATGAGGCGTTGTCTTAACTCGATGACAATTTACTAATGGTCGCGATCGACATGCCCGGGCCACTAAATGGGTTAGCTCTCCGGTAGCCAACAGCCTCAGCTGCACTCACAGACGGGCATGGGCTCGGGCGCCTCCGGCCACTATACAACCATGACTCTTCCCCCAACAGAACAACCTCGCGTCAACCGTGCGTTTGCATCAATTAAGTTATATTCGGGGATCCATTCTGCCACTACGGCATCAAATTCAACCTTCTATTAGCTGGCCGTTAGTACGCTACTCGGGAAACTTACCCAAATACAGTATCAAGATGCCAGCATGAAGTAGTATAAAGTGTGGCGGACGGACCTCGAACGATGTTATCGGACTTCCGCGGATAAAGCTAGCGGCCGGAGCTGAGGGGTTCAATAGATTAGACTTTCACAGGCAATATACGATGATATGTGCCTCGAAGAGAGGTTATTCAATTGATCAGTTCTTCTTGGAGAGATGTTGTGAATGTCTGTGTTCTTGTTGTGGAAGCGGGGTTTCCTGCTTTTTGCCACTTTCTCAGTCATGTCGGCCAGGCCTTCCTTCTCTGTAACGATCTGGTCGATTCCCAACGGTGGACTAGACTGTTCTAGGTTTATGTTGGCAGAGAGATCAGGGCGTTAACGGTTCTGAGCAATAAACAAAGGTGTTACGTCTGGTAATGTGCTCACAGTAGATGAGTGTAACCAAGTTGTATTGAAAGCTGGAGTAGCCGTGTCTATCTAGTGTGCTAAATGAATGTGTTCATATACTGGTTGTCTATTGAGGGTTCACGGTGGTTCGTCTTGTAAACATCGTGATCAGATGCTGGCTCACGATGGTTCACGTACGATCCCGAGTGTACCTTTTGTTATTGGGCGAAACTTGTGGGGCCCCGTGTTCACCCGTGACTTCCGATGCAGGTCTTGGTCACGGGCCGTGACATCCTCCGTCTGACAGATGTTGAGTGTCGCAGGGCAAAAATCATATGCAGATCCATGAATCGTGCACGCGGGGGATCCAATAAGATGTCTCGCAATTGTCGCCGCCGCGACTCAGGTCCTGCACTGCCCCTGCTTTCTTGCGGGGGGTAAATCACGAAGCCGAGACTGGACTTCATGCTTCTTAGACACTTGAACAATTCAAGCATCTGCCAGAACCAATATTGCGCCTCAAGAATGTAGGTGCGTCCGGCCTAGACACAATCCGCAAACGGTGACACACTATATACATGCCCGGCTGGTCATCTGAGGCTTCTTAGAGTTGTGGCGAAACAGCTGGCGTTCATTAGGGGCTGCAGTGTGGCTGGAAACTCAGCCGTGCCAGACTCAAGCCCCCATATGGTCCTTCAGTACAGGTTCGATCAGAGATCAGACTCTCTCCGACGGCGATTTGGATATGCCCTCGCTGTCCTTCATCTTGCCAGACCCTGTGGCAAATGAATCAAAGCCAGCACCGCCTCGGTCCATGTTGGATTCTTGTCGGCTCTCCCGACATACTACAACTTCGGTCGTTATGACCACCTCGTTTTCCCCGTTGCATTTTCTCCCGTTCTTGTGCCCTTCAAGTTCACGGCTAATGTTCCCTCCTTGAGCGTACGTCTGACGCGAAACGGCTGGCACCGGGTCGGGAAACGGGTGCTCCCGGCTGAAGCTGGCCATCTCTATGCCGGTTACCGCTGCCGTTTGCTGATGGCGAGTATCCGAGTTGGTGAACAAACCGGAGCTGAAGTCCTCTTGCGCCGTCGCCATCTCCTTGAGCCGGTTGAGAATAGTGAACTCCATCTTGAGTTTGATACTGTACACAAGGGCTTTATAAGCGGTCTGGATGTTGTAGTAGTTGGCATACTCAAGGCCGAGGATTGTGATATCCAGAAGGATAATGATGACGTTGATAGCAATAAGGCGGATCATCGGTGGCCGCCATTTCCTGCCATTCCGTATCGCGGACTGCAGTCTGGCGAGCTTAACAGTTTCTCTAATGTAAAGTGAGGAGATGATGAGTTCCTGGATGAAGAAGACGGAGACCTGGATCTTCTCGTAGATGCTATACGGCTTCGCCCATGGGTCGGGGTTGTCGGAGTTGGCGCCGTACGCCATGATAATAGTCGGCACAAGCATGGTGATAGCATCGAAAATGATCATGTATAGAACCAGC
This sequence comes from Dactylonectria estremocensis, assembly GCA_020744375.1. Taxonomy (NCBI): domain Eukaryota; kingdom Fungi; phylum Ascomycota; class Sordariomycetes; order Hypocreales; family Nectriaceae; genus Dactylonectria; species Dactylonectria estremocensis. The sequence continues at coordinate 28,590 of JAGMUU010000079.1, read as the reverse complement.
CGCAGTATGGTCTTATCCCATAGAATAAGGTGCAGCCGAGACCAAAGGACCATTGACTGACCTGTCATCATGGCTGCCCATCCGACCGCGATGAAGGTGACATAGAGGTAGCCACCAGCCTGCGGCGCCTTGAACTTGATCAGGAAGCCCGTGGAGGCGACGGCGATGCCATACGTGGCGACGAGGAAGGACCAGAAGTACAGGCCGGAGTGGCGCTTGAAGTAGCACCAGAGGATTAAGGTAAGCTCGATCACGTTGTAGAGGGCGACACTGTTCATGGACACGATGGCGTACCCTATCGCGCCTGTCACGACCTGGCTCTTGGTGTTGCCCTCGTCGATGGCCATGCTGGAGGAAGAGGATCTGTCTAACGGGTCCTCATCAGTGTCTAGACTGGCAATGGCACCGCCAGCTGTGTCGAGAAGGAGGTTTGAATAAACATTGAGGCTCTCTGGGATAATGGTTGGGAGCTTATGGCCCTAAGTACACTATCTCGACTCCTAGTTTAGGCACCCATGGAGACTTCTGGGCGTCCCACGGGCTACCAGGTAAGTTATGGAATATGAAGTAATTCGCACGAAGCAGGCAACCAACCTCGACTACTGCAAGTCGCTCTTCGGATGACTGCCAATCGCCTGGAAGGTGTGTCAATGATCGACAAGCCCAACGGGACGGATGCCAGCGCTCCACAGTGCGCACTCAACATCTTTTGCCTCGACGCCACATGCGCCCCAGTGGCGGTGGACTGACTCGTCCTGTATCCGTACATACCTAGCGGAAGGAGCCGAGGGTCTGGGGTCGGAGTCCTTGGCGACACAGGGTTGGGTGGAGATGAGAGTGAATGCGGAGACTGAATGCGCGTTCTGTGACATGGGAAATTTAGACTACCAAGCACAAACTGCATCTTGGGCACGAATCTGCCACTTTAGTGAGGTTTAGAGACATTTCATGCATCTGCCACCAGCACGACCAGGGCGACGACTCAGTACTACGTAGTACTACTGGGATGCTTCTCTCCTGCTGCATCGGTTCTAGAACGGAGAGGTGGCTTTCCTTTGATTATCTGGGCAATATATGAGTCAAACTATTACGAATATGCATGGGCAAGCAAGTTTTTCACGAGACCTTCGTGGTCTGAGAGCTCAGTGGCAGGTGGACAAAAGGCCATTAATTTGCCACATGTGTGAGACCTCAGATCGAATGCAAAGTTACTGTCTGATTGGCGGTCTGCTCCGCCTCCACATCCTTATTTACCTCGGTTTTCTTCCTCGCGTTGTTCACTTGGTACGCTTACACTTATTAGCCTTCGTCTCAGCAGCAGTCGATAACTTTTAAAATCTGTAGGGTTCACCCCAGAACTAGAAAATATGTAGAACCTACCTCGGGTTTCTTCCGGGGTCCCGGCTCTATCCGGGGTCTGGGTGGATAATCCGGGCACTGTGTCGACTTCAGCCACGCACTTAATAGCCCAACAAGTGTGATGTTCCAATTCGCCGTAGGGCTATGATCGACGCGTCAATAAACTCTATTACTAGCCCGGCCACAACCCCTCACACCTTGTCCGCCGCACCCCGGGGACGAGTGCGTCGTACGAGTCGAACGATGCCGTAGTAGGCTCTGGCGTCTGGCAGCCTAACCCGCAATCCAGCCCGCATGTCATAGTCTATACCAAATGCATGTTAGCCGAGCTTCCGAAACCAGCCAGGCCATTAATGGGCTGAAGGTGGCTGAAGGTGGCGGAAGACGAGGAGTCACGCGTACGTATATCGAAGGCTGCACATGTGCCCCAAATGCATGTTAGCCGAGCCTCCGAAACCAGCCAGGCCATTAATGGGCTGAAGGTGGCTGAAGGTGGCGGAAGACGAGGAGTCACGCGTACGTATATCGAAGGCTGCACATGTGCCTCGTACCTCGACCCCTCGACGTTAGAGAGCCTGAGAAGCAATCTTAATCGGTACCTTGGGCATTGGGGCTTGAAGGAATGCCCTATCCTAGCCTGGCTAGCCGCGCCGCTGGGTCAGTGTGCCTCTGATCCAAGACTATCGACGGGACTGAGAACAATGGGCCGTGGCTCCCATCTCCTGTATAGTGTGAAGGTGCCAGTACTCTTGAACTTGCTGTTTATCATTGGATTAGATCCCTGTGAGTGACCCTACTGGCACCTTCGCACCTGCACAGGATATATATCCCTTATAGTTCCCGTCTTGACGGATTACTGAAGATCTTCAGTCGCCGCCTTTGTGCCTGCATTTGACTTTAACACCCGCATCGATCCGGAGGCCCCTATCCTCGGGTTGTCTTTTATTCAACATCGAACAATTTGATATCAACAACTACAGCCAGACGGCTCATCGCCTCCCCACAAAATGTCTTCGACCGAAACCATTATCCTCGTGTTTCTCGCCATCTCCCTTTATAATGTCGTCGATCTCACAATTATAATCTTTGGGACGTTTAAGCGGTATTCGGGTCTCTACTTTTGGTCCTGCCTATGTGCCTCTTGGGGCATTCCCTTCTGCTGCGCTGGATTCCTCGTCAAGTACTACGCTCCGGCTTCATTGGGTTATCTTGCTATTAGTTTGATTATCCCTGGATGGGTCGCTATGGTGACGGGTCAGTCGCTGGTGCTATGGTCTCGACTTCATCTGGTCCTGCGCAACCGAAAGCGCCTTAGGATGATTTTATGGATGATCATTATCGACGCTGTGATTTGTCACGGAACTATCATTCCTATGGCTTACGGTGCTGTCTCTAGCAGTCCCGAGATGTGGGTGAAGCCTTTCTCTATCATGGAGAAGATCCAAGTCACTATCTTCTTCACCCAGGAAGTCATTCTCTCCAGCTTTTACATCTTCGAAACAGTAAAACTTGTGAGACTGGAGCAGAGAGTGGGAAAATGCAAGTCGAGCCGCCGTCTAATGAACCACCTCATTTTCGTCAATATTGTCATTATCCTCCTCGATGTCACGATTTTGGGTCTGGAGTATGCCGATCAGTACGAGATCCAGACCTCATATAAGGCTTTCGTTTACAGCGCCAAGTTGAAGCTGGAGTTCACTATCCTGAACCGCCTGGTGGAGATGACAACTGGAAACAAGGACGGCAGCTCTGGACCCCGAAGTCGAACTACAGGGACGACTACCGATAACAAGACTGGAATTGCACTGGAGACCTTTGTCAGCAATGCAGGCGACAGGCCTAGAGCCGACTTCTCTTATCAGGCATATGCTAATGGATGCGAGGAACGCTCTTCAGAAGGAATATGCCCTTCACATATCAAGCAGGATCGTGGCGTGATGATGACGACTGAGATTATGGTTAAGCGAGATCACAGACAATATGATGAGATACGAAGCATAGACGGCAAGTCATCGGCAGATTCAACAATAGGGGTAGCCAAAGTCGCCGACCCGGAGAGCCTGTCCAAGTCGTCGTCCGAGGTCCATCTCGCGACTCGCGGCTTCTGATAGCATCTCCCAAGTTTGTATATAATTCTTCATAGGACGGTTTAGCATAGCCAATTTCTTAATACATATACTAATAATCTTGGCTCAACCGTTAAGAGGGTCTCTCGTCCGTGCGAACATATTAAAGTCGTGTGTGTCTGTGTTGGCCCCATCTCAAGGTTCCCCTCCGTTGGGACACCAGGGCTAAGAAATCAGCCACGAAGCCCGGCTTCGAACTAAGAACCGAGAGTCGGTATTGCAAATCCCGAGCTACGATGCACAAGGGCAAGTTTCGGTCCCTAAACCGAGCTTATGAGCCTGTAACTTGAAATGAGAGCTAAGGCCGTCTTGTCGCACCGTCGTTGTGTGTTCTTCATGTTGTTGTCCTTACTGCTTGAGGTAAACACCCAGGACACACCAGTCATTAGATATACACGATCCATTGGCGATATACACTTATACCAGTTTCTAGTCAAGCACAGGGATAGGGGATAGGCTACCTTCCAACTCCGGCCTACCCTATACCCCAAGGATAGACCCAGGTGTCACACATTCAATCATTCCGTTAGTAATGGTATCACAGTGATAGCCTCCTCAGCTCCTCATCTCCTTAACTCAATTCTGTAATCTCAGCTTATATTTCAGTTCTTATTATTCACTTTTCTAGTATATACACCTCTTCCAAACGTAACATCCATATGCCCTTCGCCACTGTCCATTACCAATCAGTGCGCGAATTATCAGCCACGCAGTCTTTGCCTTGGATGTACTTCTGTCAGAAAGCATGGGTGGTACCTCGATGACTGAGCTGTTGATCTGTGTGTGTATTGTGTATCTGCTCACTGTAGCTGCCGCCCCTTGAGGTCATGGTATAGCATTTCCCAGCTTCCTAATACAGCCTAGCCCGCAGAGAGGTCGACGAGCTCTTGATGCCCACGAGGGTGCAGAAATGACAACTTTAATGTTCTGTTAAATCGCGGCGAGGCCCACCCTGTTATCGTCCATCTCATAGCGTCACACCAAGCAGCCAAGGTGTCAGTTGTCTGTGCCCTGTCATGTTCGAAGAATGGCACATGGGATACACTTCCAGGAGATACGTAGTCATCGGCGACCTGAAATGTCACCCAAAAGCCAAATACTTGAGGCACTAGTGGCGCTGGCGGCAAAACCAGGACGAAAACAGAAGCATCCAGATTCAGCCTCACGGGGGGAGGTGGCCGCCTTATGAGTTAGATCATTCCCGCTAAAGTCAGATCTGGGCGTTGAGGCGCGGCTAGTGCAACACAAATGTCCATCCATGTCGCGGTTGAGGTTGCGAATCTCCACCGCCCTCAGCGGACCGCCTTGGAAGATATCCTTGACTCGATGTCCAGGTGTTAAAGACGGCGCGTTTCGTGTCAGCCCCGCCACTGCTCGCAATCGCGCCCAAACGCTCAGTGATGCACGATGCGGCAATCGGTTCTGCGGACGTGAAGGAGAAAAGATGGAACGAGCCAAGTGAAACGAGACGCACAGGATCGTGCCGCTTGAGTTCTAAAGTACTACCTCTGAGTCACTACCCTCTTGTCACCCTGTATGCGTCACCATGGAACAAAAAGCGTGTTGTGGCGATGATGCAAAAAGGGGCGCATTGTTGACCTCTTGGAACCCCCCTACATAGTGGCGTTGAGCTAATCACACTTCGCCTGTCACTGTCACACTCATCCACAGCCACAAAGTGGCGTCACCATATCCTCGCCGTTGGAGTTTCCACTGACTCAAGTGTTAGTGGAAGTTTGACCAGTCTCCTGATCTGCCTTCTCAGGTTTACCAATGGGATCACTGTCTATCCGAGGAGCCAATGCACAGAACCCTGCGGTGATCACCCCAGAGTCCCAGACTCCTTTTGTTAGTCAGTGACCCCCTGTGGGAGCGGAGCGACCACCGGGGGGCTGGATTGAGGCCCACCAGTACTTGTGTAGCCCCAAAGGATACATATACTCAATCGATCCCAACTCGGCTCTTTACCACCACCGACATGGACCAAACATTCAATCTACAATTTGAAGTGCCTCATACAGGCTCCGTCGCCAGTGAGAATTATCGATTTTCAGCAACTAACTCGCCCACATGCCTGGCTTTCTCGTTCCTGACACCTATGTGGCAGTCCCACCAAGTTTCGACGACCTCCTAGTCGCTAGTATTATCTGGGGCTGCACACTCGCGACGGGAGCCTTTTCGGGCACCAAGGCTGTCCAACAGACGTGGGCACTATGGAAGCGTTCTCGGCGAATACAACCGTACGTGATAATGGTTTGGGCAGAATGGATCGTCAACTTCGTGATTGGTGCTTTAGCTTGGGTTTTTCTTCGGGGGTTCATTGAGCCAAGGTTCGTCGAGAGAATGCCTTTACATAGTACATGAAGCCTTGAGGAGCTGACAAGTTGTTGCGCAGCTTTTGGATTTACTTCTTTTTTCGTATGACGCCTCTTGTCCTATCGACTTTTGGAGCGACTTAAAGCTGACCGTCCGTCGCAGTCGTCCTTTGGGTCATTCAAATCCAGTGCATCTGCGGTATCATCATCAATCGAATCGGTCTCCTCATGATCGACAAACGCAATGTTGCCAAGATTCGTTGGGGCGTAGCCATCATACTGGGCCTCATCAACATCAGTGGCTTCATTATCTGGATCCCCGCGCAACTGCAAATCTCTGAGATGTGGGTGCATATCAACCATTATTACGATCGCACCGAAAAGGCCATCTTCCTAGTGATTGACGCCAGTCTGCACCTCTACTTTATCTATCTGGTCAGGGTCAGGCTCATCGCCAATGGGCTCCACAAGTATACTCCTCTGTTCCGGTTCAACATGTTTATGGTGGCAATATCCATGAGCCTCGACGTGAGTCTTGAAACCTTCGGAGGGCAACAGTGGCTGGCGACCGCAGACTGACCCATTGGTACCCAGGTTATTCTTATCGGTAGCATGTCTATCGGCAACGGTTTTATGTAAGTCCCGTCCAATGAGTTGATTCAAACATCCGTGGGCCTGACAATCATTTCTAGTTACGTACAATTCCATCCTCTTGTCTACACTATCAAACTCCAGATCGAGATGAACATTTCTTCCCTCATTGTCAAGGTCGCTCGCGCTACGGGTTATGACAGTTCCTATAAGAACGACTACGCACAGGGTACAGAGCTGCAGTCGAAGCTCAGGGGTAACATCCAGGCGGCCGGGTCCTCTGGTAACCAGGCCGGTCTAGAGACCGCAGACCAATTGTTTTCCAGCCATAATGAGGCGCACATCGAGGCGGATACAAGCAGCAAGCCAGCATCCAAAGGCATCACGAAGATTGTCCAGACTCGGGTGACAGTCACGTCGAGACACTGTGAGGAAGAAGACGAAGATGGCAGCTCGCAGTCGTCGACGCGTCACTTGAAGCGCAGCTCGCAAGTCTACCAGGATCACTTCGATGAGGGCATGCCAACGAGTGAAGGGTCTGGGATTACCGTGAATGAAGCATACGTGTAGACTACGACACCCAGAGGGATATCGATGAATCCAATATATTTTTGAAAAAACCCCAAAAAGTTTGTCAAAGAGTTCTGCTGATCTAATATCCTAACCAAGCAATTCTCTTCGGTGCCAACATGCAATCCTCCGACAGGGCATGTGGCGTAGGATATCATTCGTCAATCAATCTGCATACAGCTTTTGAAGCGCCCCCTTTGGTGCTCATCTCAGACCACGGCAAAACAGCGCCCTTATTACTTGGACCAGTACCAGGGGCCAGCGCTCAGACCTGCGTATTTGGATATGATATATCGATATAACTCTCTGCCTCTTAAATGGATATCCAGATTGATATCCACATAAATACCGCTCTCTGATTGGCTGAAAAGATCTTATCAATTGATTAGATGATGAAAAAACTTCTCTCAATTTCAACCCGGGCGAAATAAAATCCTTACCTTACCTTACCACCATCTCAGTACTCGTTCAAGCGGCCCTAGGTATTCTAGCACAATTAGCTTATCCAGGTGATTTATCGACCATGACATCATCTCAGACCACCGCCGCCTCTACGCCCTCGATTTCGGACCAGTCCATTACTGGGACGTCTTTGGACTTTTTCCTTTTCTTCAAAGCAACGTATCCTGATGAGGACACCCAGAACACCACCGGCGGGTCACGTACGCGCAAATCTAGGGGTATGGTGATGTATCGATGTCTCCATTGCCCTGCCGATAAGCCCTGGGCGAATCGGAAGCGGGACAACGCATGGCATCACGCCCGGCGGTGCCATGCCGATATTTGCCAGTTGGCACCTGCGGATGTGGGCGGTCCTGTCTGAGTTGGGCTCCAAAAACATTCGAAAGAATCTACTAGTGTAAGTCTAGTCTCGTCTAGAAGCTCAGTATGTACAATGCGCCTGCTTGTCGCTGACTCCGTCCTCAAAGCCATGGCAGCTTCTCCAATATGATCTCTTCAAACCGTGATCACTGATGTATTGGATTCGACTCAAACGCTGCAATTCTAAAAAAAACCACTATGCCTCCACAATTTGGACGATGTCAGGCGTCATGTGATTGTTGCCTAAAGAATGAGGCCACATTTTGCTTGGGTTGGTCCCTGTTGAACGTAGCCCACAGCCGGGGCCTACGGCCCGGAATAGCGTCGCCTAGCTAGCCTAGTCAACTTAACCCAATACATATCGTTAACTAATAATAGCGTGCCAACTGATCGATTTAACCATTGCCTCATAACAGGCTACATCATTATTATCACTCTATCTGCATAATTACCCTACATCAATCAAGCCGTACGACCGTCTCGCCGCCGGTCTTCCGAGCAACTCTCCACAATGATAACATCAAAAAAACAACGATGGCTTAAGGAGGACACCATACTCAATATACTCCTCGCCGTCGATAGTGATGCTTCTATATGAGGCCACTTTGCCTAGAAAAGGGCCTTTAGTCATTCTCTTATACTTGGCTGATCTGTATATCTTAATATCTGAGTTGTGAGGATTGGAGTCGATGGGTCTATCGGAGTAAGAACTATCAGTGATCTGGCAGGCGTCTACGTCTAGTTTCGCTTCTGTGTGGGGGCGAGCGTGGTCATTGAATGTTTTAAGAAACTTGCAAAAGCGGCGGATATGGCGAGTGAGTTCGGGTCGGGTACGAAACGATTTGGTACAACCAGCAGCTTTATAGGTGAACGGCTTCTTGCCTATATGGGTGTTGGTGTAATCAGTGAGTTTATTGGCGCGGTTAAACGACTTAAAGTAATTAGGTAATTCGCAGGCCCACTTCTTCGTGCGGATTGTGTTCCTTAGGTGGTTTTAGTTATTTTAGTCTTGAGCAGAAAGATTTTTGCCACGATCAGCGACTTCAAAGGCGTACAGCTTCTCACCCATATGGGGATGGATATCGTGGTCGTTAGAGATATTGATGATAGCGAGTTGATTTATCTCGGCCGCTGAGGTCGTATTTGCCTCAGTACCGTCCTTGGTGTTCTTGTTTAGGTTTTTAGGCTCCTCCATGTGGCAGGGCAGTATTCGACGCTCCGTAGGAATCCGGGCTTCTACCTGGTCTTCTCTCTGGCGGTTTGAGCGTGGAGAGATCTTGAAGTGCTAGATGGTGTTGCCTCTTGAAAGGACTTCCTAGGGCAAGTTCGAATGGGGTTGGTCTGGGTGGTCAGAGAGGTTAAGGATCGTAGATAAAGTCGCAATTGAGCTGAAGCGGAAACAAGTGCCCGCCAAGAGCAAGGAAAAGCATGAGGAACGGAAATTGAGAAGCCAACCTCCTCAGGAGCTGCCGGCCTATTTATGCACGTCGAGGGATCGAATACGCAAGCGGGCTGTGGGAACGGGGCCGGCTAGCCATCTATCCGAAATCCAAGTAACCACCCACCCCTTTGCCATTTTGGGGCAGATCCCCCCGTTCCTTTCAGCCCATGGCCTAAACATAATGTCCGAGGTTAAGGCAGAACTCAGCTGTCAGCAGATCCGTAATCCTTTAACAATCCTGCATGGTCACCTGTCTGTCACACATAGTCGCTAAGATCGTTATAGAACACTCCTCCGGGGTAGTACCATGGTATCTGTACTTTTACGAGGATGCCTTTAGCATGTTCTGTCTAACAAGCTGACTAGGTTGCCTCACTCAACTTATGTTACTAGATGGCTGATCCCCTTCATCTATGTGTGTTTGACTTATTGCCTAGAGTTAGTATCACTCGCTGCACCTCCACAAGTATAGGCAAGGCAGACTTGAGAATCAGGAATTATTTCCCAACACGTCAGTCAGATTACATCATGGAGAGGCACATTTTGGGGAGGAGTCCGTCTCAGGATGCGCCGGTTGGGTTCAGGGGCAGGTCGAATGTGATGGAAGGGGAGTCAGTGACCCTGGGGGTGTTGGTATAAACTGGATGGGGAGGTGTAGAGTAGAGAGTATACCTTACCACTCAGCAGCTCCCACCCTTGGCCGGTAGAAAGGTCAAAGGAGGATGCCACAGCTGAGGCATAGATTAATGATCACAATACTAACTCTTGTCGTGCCGGTCTGGCGGGCTAACAGCATGGAGAGACCGACGGGTCAGGGTAACGCCGATATGGTCATGCCAAGCGAGGTGTGGTAGGAAACATGGAGGGTGAAGAATCTTCCAGCTGGATATATGTGGATGCTGACTTACACACAGGGATGTCAGACCGGCTTACATACAGCAGCACCTTGAGTGGTGAGGCCGACAGTATCCTGAGGGCACCCGGATCCCTAGGTATAAATAGCTGGCTTTCCCCCTAGACAAGAAAAAAGACAAGATCATCCATCGTCACCAAGTTTTCTCAACCAATCCATCTTGTTTGATAACGCAACTCGGCAAATACCTCAGGGAAGCTCTGCTTTGCATAAAGCGCGCGAGTGCTGGCCTATCGCCTCAAATCCTTCCTCCTCATACAATTCCTCTTCTGCCTGCGTGGATCTCATCTGAGGGGAGGACCTGGCGAAAGCGGATAATCCTGGCCGCTCATACGCACATACCACCGCTGGTCTTGCCTTTACAAAGGAGAACAATTGATGGCTTAACCCAACTAGACCTAGAAAGCGCCCGGCCCGCTAGGCAAGATATCAGGCAACCCTATTTTACTACTGACACGAACACCATGAAACCTTGCGGAGAGCATCTCGCTTTGTCTCTAATCCCAGTGACCTCCAGTTGCCGGGGCTTGTCACGAGCTCCAGATCCAAAGCTCGGCTTCTCATTTATCCCCGCTCTGGGATCACCTGGATCATCAGGACCATCTACGTCGAGGACGGAAACGACCAGGTGCTTAATCCTGGAAGCTTCCTAGACAGGTGAAAACCCCTCCCAGGTAAACTCGATCTGGATAATTCGAGCGGAACCAAACCGAACACAAAATACCATCTTCCGTGAAGCTCGGGAACCTTGAACGTTCAATTCAGAGTCAGTAGGGATGCCCAACGCATCTATAAACTTGATACCCTCTGGGTGAGCGGCTTGATGAAAAGAAATCGAAAGAAGTCCAATTGCAGTCGACGAAAACTCGACGTGAAGAGAGAGCCAATCGATCCGAACATTCAACGGTCCTTGACCTACACGTGTATATCGGTTCCATGTAGATCTACCTCCGTAATCTTGATGAGAGGTGGTAGGATAACAGGCCATGAATGGCGACGAAGCTGGCGCTGTATGTTGAAATCGTTGGTACGCTCCGCTTGAAGTACTTCCCCTTCATTATTTGTGGGTCGTTGGGCCAGGCTCAGGTTGGACGGGAAACTCGGAGTTTACCTGTGCCGGTCCAGCAGACGGTCTGAGTCAATTCCAAACTTCCAGACTAAGACTCTTCTTATATCCTTCCTGGAGCAGACCACGAGATAATGCATCTCAGTAATCCCTGCTTGTAGCGGCGATGTCCCGAAGCCGGATCTGACTTAATCCCCCTGGCGAAGATGCTCTAGGTCTCGGCGTTCGCAGAAGTCGTGGTAGCAGGTCGGAGGTGGGCCCCCGTCTGAAACTCTTCGTCTATAACTTTTAAATGATAGGTATAAGGTAGATGAGAAAGTCTCGGGCTCTAAAAACATTTAAAAGAATCTACTAGTGTAAGTCTAATCTCATCTAGAAGCTCAGTACATACCAAGTGCCTGGTTGTTGCTAACTCCGTCCTCAAAGCCATAGCACTGGCTATTATAGCTAAAGTTTCAATTAGTATAACGGTCTTGATTTTCATAAACTGGCGTAAGGTATATGATGCAATAAGTATCCACTTTAGCACTATCTAGCAGTAGAAAGTAATGCTAATGCTACTAAGAGTTCATTGAATACTGAGCTTTGGGAAGTTAGGATGGTGCTGACGATAAATAGCACCCCAGTGGTTGCCAGGAGAAATGCTAAAGGCCACGGAGCAAATGCATATTGTCCTGAGCTCTAAGAGCCGCCGACATACCAACACTTTCGATCTTTAGAATTGATTTAGAGCCAGGATATGCACTTACTTCTCTAATCATGCTAGAAACGATGATGGAAGAGCTCAGGTATGTTGACCAGGGATCTCCACGTTCTTATATCAGAACTGCGAACGTAAGTGCGGAATCGGTAGCAATCGCGCAGTACGTAATCACTACCGCCGTAAATGTACGAGGATATCTTGTAGATAATGATGGAGGGACTACAGAAACTGAGCCTGTCTCTTGACAGTTCCGTTGCGTGTTTCGATACCGCAGGATGGCTTTGACAGATGTTGATAAATTCGCTGCAGCACTGAGGACGAATGCTGTGGTCAGCGCGGTCGATATAAGATATGGGAGACTCATCGTGATAAAGGTTAATGTCATAATAATATAACTATTTGCCAGTTACGAAGACAGAATAATTGGGGAAATAGGGCTTATAAAGAGAGAACAGCCTGGCCTCGTGCCCTTCTATTTTCAAGCTAACGCCCCTGAGCCCACATCCAGGTTTTGCTGATCCTTGTATGGGAAGAGTATCATGATGCAGAGTGATGTAAATAGGATCGTGTGGCATTTACTGACAGGGTTGCAAACAAATAAATCAAATCCAAATCTATCCAAATCAAATCAAATTTATCCAAATCAAATCAAATCAAATCGAGGGGTAATTTATCCAAATCAAATCAAATCAGGAGGTCTGGATTTATTTGGATATTTGAATTCATTTGGATACAGCGTTGTCCAATCAGCGCTCGTGTTGCGGGGACGGTCAGCCCCACTTCTGTCTGGAGATCCTGCCCAGTTTGGTAAACAGGAGAGGCAAGCCGGTCGCGGCTTGCGTAAAGAGCCTTGAGGAACGAGGTTGGCTAGGGCAGTTTCAAAGTCAGTTGAGATGTGTTGGATGGAGACGTAAACGTCAAGTGCAAATATTGGGTTTGGATTGGGTGATGTTGGTCATATATGTATCTCCGGGAGATAGGGTTCTTTCAAGGGTATGCTGGTGTAGGAAGAGAGGGGTCATGAAATACAATGCAAAGATTGAAAATGTCGTGTAACGGAGCTGCAACCTTGCGATGGGCTATGTGAGCGAGGAGCATTTACGTACTTTAGGGGATATTGATGGTGGGCACTGGTAGATGGACAACAGATATCTCAGTTAATTTGTTGCTATATGAAGTGACTATTTGTGGCTATAATGGGGGGATTCTTCGAATGGGTTCCTATTCAACTTCCTGATATTTCTTTGGGGGATGACGGTTGCGATGGGGCCGGGGCGAGTCTGATGAGAATGCTGTGATTGAATTGGATGTCGGCAGATCTGAACAATAGGTAGTGGCAACATCCGCCTCCGATACATCAAGTTCATCTTGTGAGGAAGCTGAAACCGCGAGGGATCTGATATACTCGTTGCTCTGAGAAGAGGGAATGGTGCCAGAAGAGGCCGGGGATAGGCGTCGTTTCTTCGTAGGGGTCTGGCTGCGGTTAGAGTTTGTTCGCTTGGCTGGTGGTGCGCTCGGTTTGAGTGAAGTAGATGTGGGAGGAGTGGATGGGATAGGAGGAGATTGGTGAACTGTTGGTTTTGGTGGTGAGGAAAATATAGCTTTCGCATCCCCAAAGGCCATGGGGCCGGAGGACGGTTGTTTCGGTGGGGTAGAGAGGGATAGGGCTGCGGGGGCCGATTTAGACGTAATCTTGTTAAGAAAGGTCCAGGTATCGGGTACGACGATGAAAACGTAGTCTCGGTCAAAGCCGGGCGGGTGCACCATGATGTTGTGGTCGAGCAGGCCGACAACTTTGCCCGTGCAAGTGAAAAGCGCATTAGTCTGGAACTGGGTGCCCTGTCTCTCGACTATTTTCTTGTATAGGGCTGCCTAAGGATTAGCATGGATGGGGAAGATGATAAAGACCTGGAATGGATGGAAGCCTTTGAAGGGAGTCTTGTCAGGGTTTCTAGGGGCAATGAACGTAGAAAGTTAGATGAAGCCACAGCAGTTCAACTGGACGCTGTCGAGTCCTGGAATAGACTCCTTTCGTAGTAGTGTGCGGCCGGAACTGATAACAGGGCTAGTGAATGAGATAACGGGAGGGACAGCGGGGAAGTGGTCTACGGAGGCAAAGTTTCAGGGGACAACGCTTTGACTTGAGTCAGGGGGGAATGACAAGGTCAGTTGTATGCAGCATGCTTACGGCTGGTAGCCCTGATCACGGATGATAAGAGCTGGAATGGTGTATTGTGTGATGGCGCCAGTATCCGACTCTAGACCATCTCGCTGTTCAACCTCCCAGGTCAGGGCGTACGGGTGAATACGACTGTTCATGAAGAACCATTGCTCGGTCCATTCTGATGCAACGACTTGTTGATTGTAGATGGAGAGGTTGAGGCTGAAGAAGATGCAGCTGGAGTGGTTGTCGGGGTCTGACCGAAGTTGCGCATACTCGGGGGTCAAAATCCAGGACGGGGCAGGTAGGAAGACCCTCGCCAATGCCTCTGCGTTGAGCCCCTTAATGCGATGCTGGTCCTGATAGGCAAATCTGGACGGGCAGTCTGGCTGGACGAGAATCATCATGGACATATCGCTGCCTGCATTTGTCTGGCTCTCGAGGGGTTTGCGAGGGTTCGAGGGGTCAGTGGGGAAGGGAGCGGGAGGAGACATGATACACTGGAGCAGTGGCTGCCAGAAACGAGCCAGGGATACCCGAGATGAACCCTGGAGGTAATAGGATGGTAGATGCTGCGGTAGGGAAGAGCAGAATAGGAAGTGAGCGAGGTGACGATGGCTTGGTTTCTATATGGATATAGATGCAGGGGTAGTTCTCGGGAGCCGCAGCATCTGGGGTGCGGGGTTCGGTAGATCAGAGCCCAGATGACGGTCCGGGGAAGCTTCATGTTTTAAGTAGATGAAGAATGCGGGGTTTGGATGATGAGCAAGGCCGATCTGGCGCTAGAGATGTCATCGAAAGTGATGTATGTCTAATTTCAGAAGTGAGATATGACTGTAGCGGATGAAGTAGTGTCTTTTTCTGTGAAGCAGGGTGAATGAAGGCGAAGTGCCGACCTGGAATCAGCTGATATCGGGGTAGTAATGGTTTTAGCTTGAGTGTGTTACCGACTTGTAGGATGGGAGTTGCGGCGCGACAAAGGGCAATGTCGGCAGTTGAGCAAGAGTCTGGGTTGTAGGCATATAGGAAGGGTTATAGGTAGTTAAGGGGATAATTAGCGGACTGCTCGGATACTGCAGGAACTAATGCTATATTAAGGAGTATAATCATCATTATCTAGAAGCGAAATCGTGTAAAGAGAGTCCGATGTGGAAGCCTTGTGATCTACTGTCTGCCTGGAGTCATCGATGTCGAGAAGGCAGCAGCAGGATGAATAGTCCTGTGGCTAAGCTAAATGAAACGGTTGCTCGTGCGGGAGCCTGCTTACGGTCAGTAGGGAATGGAGTCGACGGGAATGATGTAAGTGTGTCGGAGAGGGGACAGGGAGATGATACAATAAGGAGCGGCGTAGATGTGGTAGCGGCTGCGGAAACGGAATATAGGGCATGACATGAGAGATTCGGACGTTTGTCAACATACGAGTCACCGGCAAGCGTAGCATCAAAGTTCCGGCTGATTCTATCCAAGCAACCCGTGGTTGAAGAGACCGTATGGAGATAGCATGCGGAAGTAATTGCAAGGTCGTTGCCTAGAAGACGTCTGTGAGGCGGTTTGCGGTCAAGTAGAGTACGGAAGTCTCATGATACGGCCAACAGTGGAGGCTCTGCGTAACATCAGCCACCGGGTCAGCCCAGGCCACCGAGGAAACAAATTCGAGCTGGAACCTGACGGCAAAGGAGATGGGAACTGCAGGCTGAAGACTTGGCGAGCGTGTTGCGCTTCTTGGAGGAGGACTTTGCTGTGAAGGAGAGTCTGTCCAACGAGCAGACGTGGTGTACGCCAGTACCGCACGAGAGAAAGGTGTTGACTGTGCGAGATTTTTACCAGGCGTTCCACAATGCAAGCACCTTGCCGATATGGACTTATACGCTGTGCTACTGTAAGCGCACGGAAAAAGAGCTGAGCGAGGTGATGTGGGATCGATGGATGTCGAGCTGCGTCGAAAAGGGCGACCGCTTGGCATTTTCATGTCGAAGTTTGTCACATCTATCAACTGATGAGACTACGGCCCGGTCTCAAAGACTCGGCTCTCTAGTAAACCGGTCTCGAAGACCCGGCTTTCTATCAAGCCGGTCTCGAAGACTCGGCTTTCTAGCAAGCCGGTCTCGAAGACCCGGATCCCTTGAGATCCGATCTTAGGAGAACCTTATCATAGATATGAGAGCAGCCTACAAATAGAGCTGCTGCGAGCCCTCAGTTAGATAGAAATCAAGAGCTTCTATTCACATCACAATGCACCCTTCCTTTCAGATGCAACAAAGTTGCTTTCCTGTGGGAGAATCTATCTTAGGCTGTGCGGAGTGTATGCGTTGCTTGGAGCGGGGTGGCCTGCCGCCAGCGGCCCAACTTCATAACCGCCTTGGCTGTGAGCATATGTTTCCCGATGAGCTCAAGGGCCTGATACTAGTCGAGGAGAAGCTCATCGCGCTGAATTCGTGCTACGGATTTGTCATAAGGTATAGCATTCCGGGTGGCTAGAGGCAGACTGTGAGGTATCTAAGGCATGTCAAAGGCTATATCACGGTGTTCCTGAATAACGTGCAGGAGCTGGCTATGAAAGTGCTGCCCCATCCGCTTTTGTAAGTCATGGATGAGATCCACATCTCGTGGCAGGGCGCGGAGAAGCTGGGACCGAGCGATCTTTCAAGCATCTTATCGGTGAGGCGGCGAGTCGTTAAGAGGGCCTTTATCTAGCTGAAGAAGAATAATCCACACTATGGTGAGATCAAGATCGACGCGGCGGAGATGGAGAGTTGGGGAGCCCCGCCGCATGGGGTGCCGTTATTGGTGTATGATCGCATGGAGCGGAACGAGCCGTCGGCGTGGGAAAAGACACGAACGGCGCAAGTCGTGCCGCCCACGGAGCGCGCCATAGACGATGAGGATTCGGTGGAGATTGAGGAAATCCTCGGTCTGCTTAATCGGGGAGAAGGCGCGCCAACATGCCAGACTGGAGGACCAGTGACGGACGAGGGAAAGGAGTCTCGTTGCGAAGGTGGAGCTGATGCTGACCAGGTCACGAAACCGATCAATGAGGTCACCTCTTCTGGAATGTTTCCAGTGGACGGACCGCCGGATGTAGCCGACGTCGAGAAATTGCGGTTTGCTTGCGACGCTGTCGGTGAAGGTGCTGGGATCGGCCATATGGGCCCGAGAACATGGGTTGGATCCTCCGCTGAAAGGTGGCAGAGGCCTGCTGACGAGTCTGAGCCGTACATTCGTGTTTCTCGTGGGGACGAGTTCGCTGACTCGTTTGATGCCTCGTTCTTCGCGAAGACGTTTCCGATGCTATTACCGTTCGGCGTCGGGGGGCCACGGTTAGTCGAAGAAGCTGCCTTAGAGGCGGGAAGAGGTGTCAACATGAGTGGAGCAGATATGGCGGCGCGAGACCTCTTGTCGTCTCGGAATATGAGCCTTCGGACCTGGGCCGACATTGTGCTGCGGCGTCATGGCGGCCGATTTGCGACGCACCACATTTTTGCATTTCTCGTGTTCAACATGGGCGTGCGGTCGAGGAACCGGCGTGTCAGCATGCTGAGCGTGACGAGGAAGAATTTCCGCAAGGTGGAGCGCATCGTACGGTCGCTGACTGCAGACAGGTTAGCGGCAGCTAGGGCAGAGTTGGAGAGCTCAGGTAAGACTACCGATGATGGTGTGAAAGAGCTTCTCAGGAGCCTATCGCTGTATGGTTACCGCCAGCCTATGTTGAGAGAGCTCCGTCTCAGCATGCGGCACAAGATCCAGGCGCTCATCGTTCGCTATGGCGTGCCTGCCATATGGTTTACGATCAGCCTAAACGATATTATGAACCTAGTGAAGCTCCGACTGGCAGCGTACTGCACTCGCGATCCTGGGGCAGCCGAGGAGTTCTTGCGAAGCCTTGACAGGTCATTTAAGCGTATGCGCCTGTCTATCTCTGACCCTATGAGCTCGGCCCTATTCTTCCACAGGGAGATGACATTATTCTTTAAGCATTACGTAAAAGTAGGAGAAGAGTCAGTTTTTGGGCGTATTAGCTAGTATTATGGTGCTGTGGAAACCAATGAACGAGGGGCACTGCACGTTCACGGGCTGCTCTGGTTGCATGGAAACGCGCATCTGAGCTCTATGCTTGCTGATATCCACGGGGAGGATCAGGCGGCGTACCGTGAGCGCATCGTCCAATACGTCGATAGTGTTTTCTCCGAGGTAGGTAATGCTCAATGCGGGCTGTTGGCTATCCAGGACTTCTGGTGGGCAAACGGGGCTGGGCTGACATGCTAGGCAGGATCTTGACCAGGAAGGGTCCTGCGTAGTGCACGCGGAGCGGTCGGTGACGTCCGATATTTCCTCCCTGCTGGACAAGACCGAGCAGTTCTCGGCCGCATTCGACGAGGAAGCTAACTTCTGTGCCGGCGCGACACAGATCCATACCCACAGTCCGACCTGCGTCAAATACTCCTTGGGCAAGAAGAGACGGAAGGGCGACCTCTGCCGGTTTAAGGCACCATGGAGATTAGTTGACAAAACTGCATTTACGCCAGACGGCGTGCTGCAGATTCGCAGGATGCATAACATGGTTAATCGGTGGAATAAGGCCATTGCCGTGGGGCTTTGCCATAACTACGACATCTCCTTCATAGCGACGCAGCGGAAGACCATGGCCTTCGTCTATTATGTTATGAATTACGTGACTAAAGTAGAGGACCTGACGTGGAAGCGAGTCGCTGCGGCCGCAGAACTGTTGCCTGTCGTCTCAGCAGGTGGATTGCTGACCGATGGGGTAGATGTTGGAGGCGATGCCGTCGGCGACGACGGTACTAAAAACAGGACGCGACAGTTCTTAATGAGAGTGGCGAATCGTGTATTTACCGAGCGGCCTCTATCGCAAGTCGAGGTCGTCGCCCATCTTCTAGGATACCCGAGCGAGTTTACGAACAGCAGCGCTTGGGCGTACCTGAACGTATCTCTGCTCTATTGGCACGTCTTCCGACGATGGCGATATCTCCGGCAAGAGAGCGGCATCGCCGTCGCGGACAGTTCTGTGGACGAGTCGATCGTCGTGGAAGAAGCAGGCCAGAGAATTAGCTTCGCTGAGGCATATCGTCATCGTGGAGATGTCCTGCGAGATCTGTGCCTGTATGACTACGTGTCGCTTGTCAGGCTCAAACGCGTTGGCAAGGACGAAAGCTCAGGTGCCTGGGGAGAGGTGCCGTTCGAGAGCGATTGGACGCCTGGAAGACAATGGGTGCAGGTGCTGAGACGGCCGGGACAGCATGCCGTCGTCTGCCTTGACGGGTACCTGAGTAAAGATTTTGACCAAGATGACGAAGGGTCGTGCTATCGTAGGTATGTCCGGGGACGACTCGACCGAAAGGGGTTGAAGAGACTAACTCTCATACTGAAGAGCAGCCGTGCAGCACCTTGCCCTGTTTGTGCCGTGGGAGTCCTTCTTAGGTGAAGAACGAGACGACATCAACGACATATGGGCGCGGGCACGAGAGGCGCTGCATCCTAGAATCTCATGCCTCGTCGATAACGTGCAGCTGCTTCGGCGGTCCGCTGAAGACGCAAAACGGGACGCTAAGCAATGGGCATCCTCATCCGGCAACGGGGACCCCACGGGCGCACATGTTGAGGAGGCGGGAGCAGGCCAGGCGGGTGAAGAGGCCGCATCAGTGTACCAGTCTGATAACGTTGGAAACGCAACGCGTCTTATCGATGTCGTTAGAAGCGCGGTCGGTGCGAACCAGATCACGGCGGGATCGCGGGAGCTCACAGCAATGATGCAGCAGCTCTGCCGCTTCCAGCAATCAGGGCTGTGCTCGACGGCCGAACTCCAGGCCACCATAACACCCGAAAGGGTGGAAAGATGGATAAACAAGCTAGGGCGGGTGTTTTCCGGGGTCGCAGTACTGCCGCAGGATCAGGTCAGGGCTATAAAGTCATAGCAGATATGTGCCTCTAAAGAGAGGGTGAAAATGATATAGGGCATATAAAATATGGCCGCGGCCTATGGAACTGATCGCAGTGCAGCGGCGTGGAGCGTGCTCACCGGTTTCGGAGACGGGGACATTTAAATGATGACGGCGGACTTGGAAGAGACAGTAGACGACGCAGATCCGAGGGTAGAAGTCCAGTTCGGCCCATCAACCTCTTTCCTCGAGGCTGGCAAGGTTTTGGTAGCACGACTGACATTGAATAAGAGACAGGCGATCGCTTTCCTGATAATATGTCTCCAGCTCGACCTGATAAATCGTGGGGAGAACGGCGACATCGGTCAGCTCTGCCAATTCGTCGGCGGCGAAGGTGGGACTGGCAAGTCGCGAGTCATCGAGGCACTGGTGGAGCTTTTCGCTAATAAGGGCCTTTCGAATCGTCTGCTGATCACGGCGACGTCAGGGACGGCCGCAGTATGCATCAATGGCATCACGATCCACTCTGCATGCGGGTTCTCGAAGGACTATGGGATAGGTGCGGATATGACGAAAGACTTAGACGGCGTCTGGCTGCCGAAACAGGCGGAAAGGTTCGTCCACGGTCAGTCGCGAATGGACTGGCAGGACAAGGACCTGCTAGTTATTGATGAGGTGAGCATGCTCGGAGCGCGGATGCTGCATGCGGTGAACGAGCAGCTCTGCCGGCTCCGGGGATCGCAGCAAGATTTCGGGGGGATCCCCATCATTCTCTTTTGCGGAGACTTCCGCCAGTTCCGCCCGGTTCAAGAGAGGTCGATCCTGCTCCCCAGCGTGGCCGTGTCGTGGGACGAAGATAACTCATTTAAGGCCGAGCAACGGCACCAGCATGATAAGGCGCATGCGCTGTGGAAGAAATTCATAACGGTCGTCATGCTGGACGAATAAATGCGCGCCGCCGGGGATCCGGTGCTGCAGAGGCTGTTGAAGTGAATCCGATTGGGCATGCAGGACCGAACGGATCTGGACCTCCTTAACTTAAGGTGCTACCGGGAGGATAGGCGGATCCCGTGGGAGATGGGCATCACTGTGGTGACGCCGCTGAACAGGAATCGGTGGAACCTTAATATGGAGGCGACCTTGTCGTTCCAGATTCAGCAGCGGTCGATGATGCGAGTCTTTATATCTGAGCACAAATGGAAGGAAGGTCTGCCGACGGAGGAAGAAGCTATCATGATGCTGAACTAGGGCGATGATAGCGCGATACCGGTGCCGGCCGTCTTCATGTTCGTGCCGGGAATGCCGGTCGTCGTGAACCATAATACCCACTAGGGGCTAAAACTGGTTAACGGCGCCACTTATACGGGGCTGGAGGTCATCCTCGACAAGGCGTACCCGGGCCATTGAATCTCGGCCGACATAACGGTCCACTTCGGGCCGCCGGCGGGGATAATTCTGGAGTCGGAAATGATAGAAGACTTCTACTTCGTCGGGATGCCGTAGGGCACGATCCTCTTGGCGCCTATGAGCGTTAAGATACAATGCCAGCGGAAACGGCCGTGGCAGCAGAACGATGTCAGTCGGAAAGGTTTGCCCTGTGCGGCGACTTTTGCGTGTATAGACTACAAGGTGCAGGGCAGAACGCTCGAGCGCATAGCGCTGGAGTTGCGAGGGATGAGGACGATAAATGTCAACGGACGGGTGGTCCCCTCGCAGTGCGACCCATATAGCTTATACGTGCAGCTGTCGCGTTGCCGGACGCTGGACGGCATTATGCTCGTGTCCAAGGTGCGGGAGAGAGACCTGGTGGGCAACAGGGTCCCCGAAGAAATGACTGCTGCGCAGGCGAGACTGGACGAACTTAGCGACAGGACGGTTCAGGAGGCGTTGCGCTGGTTGGATGACGATTCTGAAGAGTCGAGGCAATTGCGTTGTGTGACGTAATGAGAGGGGGATGAGGAGGCGGCGGCGGCGGGCGGAGGCACAGACCAGCCGGCCAAGAATCACGGGCAAGAAAAGGAAAATAAAGGCAGACGACCAATCACGACGGACTTTGTGGGCTTGAGCGGCGGGTGGGGCATAGTCCTTTCGTTCCTCAAGGCACAGGGGAAGGCGCACGTCCGCCGGGGGACGTTGGAAGATGGAAGCTGGGCGTGATGGGCAAGTTGGCGGCTCCCTTGCGCTGAGTAGCCTTTCGATACGAAGCTTGCAACAAGAGCTTGTTTTACACTAGTGGGTTGTTGCATGTATTGAGAAGAGGGCGCGGTTTTAAGTAGTTGGCTCTGGGTGGGTGGATAAAGAGACTTGACCAATAGAGACTAGCAGAGATTAATCAGTCGCTATATAAAAGAGGGAAAATTATTAATTTGATGAATATAAGAAGCTGCTATGCTAAGATATCCTGGTGTTAAGAGCATTAGACTTTTATTACTTATATTAGTGTTGAAATTGCATGCTTATTTCTCCTATATATCAATCTATAAGTTTTCCAAGCCCAATCTAACAGCCTAAAATACCACATACTATCACTATACTATACTACTTAAAGTCTCTTTATCGGATGCCTCTTGTTTCTGCTACCTAGTTCAGTAGTTAATAACTGCATATTAGGATGAACGGAGGATCGGAGTGTAGCAGATATGCCAGGTGATCAAGAGTTCTCCTCTCCCTTCACTTCACCTTCTTCATGGTCATTATTTTCATCAGAGTCTATGGATATTGAAGGGGAGACTGGTGATCCTGCAATAACTGGAGATTTTGCAGTAGGCACATTAGACCTCCTGAGTTTCTTAGGGGCGGAACTGTTTAAACTTGATGGAGATGATTGAAATGTAGAGATTGTAGGCCTTTTATTCTGAGATGGAGTGGCGGGCTATTGGAATGGACCTCCCTGTGACGATTTTGATGATTGTGACTATAAATGTTACGCCTATGAACCTTTCTTTAAGGGAGACTTGAACATAGACCTAATTGCTGCAAAGCCGCTAGCTTGGGATGGGCTAGGTTCGGTTTTAGAAGAGGAGACTGTATTAGAACTAGGTATAGGTAGCGTGCTCTTATCCGGAAACGTCCAAGAGTCAGGAACAACGATGAAAACATAGTCCTTTTTATCGCCTGGAGGGGCAGTTACTATAAGACGATGGTCAAGCAGGCCAACTATCTTGCCGACGCAGTTGAAGGGAACACCTGGAACAAACTATATATCTTTCCTATTTGCTATCTTCTTATAGAGGAGAGAAAATGGCAAAGTGCAAATAGAAAAGAGAATAAAAACTTAAAAGGGATGGAAGCCTTTAAAAGGGCTCTTTAATGGCTGACCCGGCGTAATGTAAATATAGCACTGGATAAATGCATAGCATCTCAGCTATGCATCATCTAACTGCGGGACAGAGTCCTTGATTAAGTGGGTTTGACCTGTCCTGAGAATCTGCCCCGCTAAAGAGACAACCGGTGAGATAAGTAGAAAGCCCTCACCATTGCAAAGAGTTCGTAGGTCAATATTAATAGTTATATTAGTAGTAAGTGCAATAGTGGAACTTAAGCTAAGGGGAAATGATAAGTTTACTTACACTTGGTATCTAAAGTCGCATATAAGAATAACTGGAACCTTGTATACTTTACTATTACTATCTTCATCAGTGAAAATATCAGGCTTCTGCAGCACCCACTCTAGTGCATAGAGGTATACTTTGCTAGTGAAATGGAACTACTGATTCTCCCACTCCGATTTAACAATCTGCTGGTTATAGACAGAGAGGTTGAGACTAAAGTAAATCAGCAGTAGGTCAGGGGATCGATACCCTTTAGGACATAGCATAGAATATTCAGGCAGTGTTATATAGGGAGGGGGTGGAAGGAAAACCCTACTAAGAGCTTCAATATTAAGGCTCTTTATAAGTTGTTTATCTGATGTAGGAAACTGCGTTGGAGTATCTAGCTAACTAAAAAAGGATATAGTTATATTACTGCTAAGGTTTTTCTAAGAGTTATAAGGCATGTGCGGAGGGGGATGACCGCTAAGAGTGGAAGTTAAGATAGAATTTAAGGTAGAAGTTAATGAAGGCATGATATATTGAACTGGCAAATGTTTCGATAAAAAATGGGAGAGTAGTTAAGATTACGACTCTGTATGTAACGGTAAGAGAGAGAGAGAGAGAGAGAGTAATTGTAAGATAAGCCTGTAAGATTGGCATGCAAATATATAGAATAAAGGAGAAACACATCTGATATTTATAATCGATTAAATTGTATCATATATATAATGCATAAATTGATACCACTTAGTTAAGATACTGTATTTTATAGCGCAGAGAGGATGTGGCATCGCCGATCTCCATCTAGTATTTTCAGCCAAAAGCTACTATCTCTGCCGATGTGGATACTTACATAATTGAATTGATCAATTAATATAGATAGTGAATAGATTTGCTTTTTCCATAAGTACAAAGGATTGGCTAAAACGTTAGCATATGTTGCCAATTGTTGTAAAGTATATTAAGTTAAGAGCCTTAATCCCTGCTAAGTGGATACTTATATAGCGGAAGTGATCAATTAATGTAGCTATTAAATAGAATTGCTTTTTCCACAATTATGAAGAATTAACTAAGATATTAATGCATAGGGGAAAAAAAACAAGTATAAGAGCTGAGCATTATGATAGGTAGATGGATTAACGTGGTGTATATTATGTTAATTACATAAGTGTCTATCGCTATTACTATTACAATAAAAGAGGGTGAAGGGATATTTTAATCTATTGGTACATTAATACTGCAGCGACTATATAAATAAGAGGGTGAGGGAGTATGATGCTCTACTGGTATACCGGCGTGATGATGCTCTGAGTTGATGATGGGATGAATAATTAAGTATGAAGTTAATTATTATGAAAGTAAGAGGGTGGAGGAATATGATGCTCAATTGGTATGCTGGCGTGATAATGCTCCGAGTTGATGATGGGGATGAATAATCAAGCCTGAAGTTAATTATTATAAAAGTAAGAGGGTGGAGGAATATGATGCTCTATTGGTATGCTGGCGTGATGATGCTTCGACTTGATGATGGGGATGAATAATCAAGCACGAAGTTAATTATTATGAAAGTAAGAGGGTGGAGGAATATGATGCTCTATTGGTATGCCGGCGTGATGATGCTCTAACTAGATAATGGGATAAATAATCAAGCCCGAAGTTAATTATTACGAAAGTAAGAGGGTGGAGCAATATGATGCTCCAAGTAGATGACGGGATGAATAACTAAGTCCGATATTGGGATGAAATTGGAAGAGTAAAGAAGACTATAGTGGGATAGATCTATCATTTATTAGTAGGTGGGTTAAGATAATGATAATAGTCGATATTATTATATAGTTTGATAGGTATAATAGAGATAAAGATGATGTAGGAGTATCGGGATAGAATCGGATTAAGAGCAGAGTAGGACAGGTTGGTGTAGGAGAATCGAACTCTGCCCCAGAATAGACCGATCATAAAACAGCATTATAAATAGCATCAACCTTTATTATTCATATTTATAACGCTATTTAGCTTAATACACATGATTACGCACCCTAAGAATATATGATATATACTGTCTTATAATGGATTCATCATTATCTGCTCTACTTGAAAGGTTGCGTAGTTGAACGCCTGGCAGCACACTCAGCAGTCTCGGGCTGAAGACGTACAATGATATCTTTAGTGCGGCAAACTCAAATACAAACGCAACACCAAGACAATCACATTCTACTGTTCAACCAAGCATATCCGATCGTATTCCGGATGTCCGTCCTGTGGGCCTGGCATTAAGGAGGTCACACTCTACTGTCCAACTGAGTACACTTGGTTATATTCCAGAAACCGTACCTATAGACCCGGCACTAGGGGCATCACAATCAACTGGCCAATCAAGCAAACCAGTACCAGCGCAACCGCTCATAGCACCAAACCCCACACAAGCTGCAGAGATAACCAACGCAAGCCAATATCACCCGCACAATGCACTGGGCATGCAGCAATGTATAAGCATTCTAAGCTTTTCAGATGTAGATCAACATGGCCAATAAGAACTTGGCGCCAAGCGTAAGGCTGACTAACGCAGATAAGAATAAAACAAAAGGCAAAATCGAAGACGGGTTAAAAATAGCAACCTTAAAGAGCAAACCCAGGCATTTAAGAGAGCTATTAAGCATCTGGAAGATGAATTTACAGAGAAGGAGAGAATATCCTATACAAAAGATTAGCGTAAGCCGGTCCCCCGTGAGAGGAATATATCCACAGTCATAGACTTTAATCAAGCATTTTATAATATAGACACCCTACCTATATACAGGGTTGCAAATTAGTTACTAGTAGTTAGACTAGTAGTTAAACTAGCCTAGTAGTGGCTACTAATTGAGCTAGTACTAACTAGCCTAGTAGTGGCTATTGGTTAACTAATTTTAACTACTAGTTAATTAACTACTAGTTAAAAAAAACTACTAGTTAAAATTTTAACTAATTAACTAGCTCACTTTTTTTAACTAAAAAACTAGAGAAAACTAGGCTAGTTTTTTTTAACTAAAAAACTAGTGAAAACTAGGCTAGTTAAAATTTTCCTTAACTAATAACTAGTAGTTAATTAGTTTTTAGTATTAGTTAATTAGTTAATTAGTTAATTAGTTAATTAGTTAATTAGTTAATTAGTTAATTAGTTAATTAGTTAATTAGTTTTTTTTTTAGTATTTTAATTAATTAGTTAAAATTTTAACTAATTAGTTAAAGTTAGTTAAATTAAGATATTAAATTCTAGATAAATATATAAATATTTTAGAGATTATTTTCTATTATCTTATATCTTATTCTATTTTATACGGTTTTTGAAAATATTATTTTAAAAAGGGATTTTAATATTAGTATAGGGTAAGCTAGGGTAAATTTATTAAAAGTTTATTTAAAATTATATATAAATTATATAATTATGCATTTTTTTAAAAAAAAAAGTCAAATCCTTAATTATAGATATTTAAAAGTTAAAATATTATAATATAATACCTTTATTTTAAATTATAGAACATAGTATATATAAAAAATAAGGAAAAATATAAAGTAAATACTATATTAATATAGAACTTTTACTTTATAATAAGGTTCTTTTTATTTTAACTTAAAGTTATTATACTACTTAATATGGAATTTTTAAAAGAGTTTATTATAGAAGTTTCAGTATGTAAGTAAGTCAACCAATAGATAAGCGCGGATAAGGCGCGCTAGCCTAAACAGGAAATGATGTAACACAGTGCGAATAGGTGCGATCGACACTGTACTACACTGTATTCTATTAAATATTAAATTAAATATCTAATAAAATTCTATAAAAATCCAAGATTTATAATAAGCTATTATTATAGGCTTTATTTTAATATATAAATTTTATATATAATATGTTATTTTTTTATTTTTTCTAGTTAATTAGTAACTAATTAACTAGTAGTTAATTAACTACTAGTTAAAATTTTAACTAATTAACTAGCTCACTTTTTTTAACTAAAAAACTAGAGAAAACTAGACTAGTTTTTTTTAACTAAAAAATTAGAGAAAACTAGGCTAGTTAATTTTTTTCCTAACTAATAACTAGCCTAGTTTTTAGCTTTGCTAACTAATAACTAAAAAACTACTAGTTTTTAACTACTAGTTAAGAAACTAGTAGTTTTTCTCGCAACCCTGCCTATATACACATGCATGATATGCTATTAGAAGATCAGCACAATCGAGATAAAAGAGCTTAGCTGGGAAGAGTGAATAAATAGCGCAGCGATAAATAGCTGCCGCACGTATTCATATCCAGATTGCTTCCCTATTAGCAAGGCTATACCGAGCTGCGACAACTGTGTAATGAAGATATGCGAATGCAATATGTCGCGGGACGGGAACTTGCATTAAGCACTTGGTTGTGAGCACATGTATCCGGATGCTCTCAGAGACCTGACATTAGTTGAGGAGAAGCTGATTGCACTTAATATCCATTTCGTCTTCATTACAAGAATCAAAGTCACAAAAAGCACCAAACAGAGTATAGCATATACATGCTATATAAAGGGTTAGATAACTGTATTTCCAAATAGTATCTAAGACTTAGTTACTATAGTACTACTACATCCGCTTCTACAATCTTTAGAGGACATCCATATATCCTAGCATAGGCCGCAAAGACCAGCCCCCAGCGATCTATCTAAGTTACTCTCAGTCCGGAGAGGAGCTGTGGAACAGACATTACTTTAGCTAAAAGAATTTAACCCCCACTATCGGCACATCCAAATCGACAAAGCCGAGTTGGATAGTTAGGGAGAGCCGGCGCATGGGGTTCCGAGCCAGATCTATGATAGGATAGAGAGAGATGAACCATCGGCATGGGAAGAAATGCGAATAGCGCATATTGTGCCCCCGGAAGAACGTGGAATAGATGGCACTGAGCCCCAGTCACTCGAACAGATTGTGGACGGGCTAGGTAGAGCGTATAATGAGAATGATATAAGTTACGACGAGGATCAATAGCTCTATGATGAGCGCAGTCAGAAGGAGCTTAAGTATAAAGGCATAGGAAGCATTCTTAATGAGATCCTTATATCTAGTATGTTTCCACTGGATATAGC
>JAGMUU010000078.1:0-48120 GCA_020744375.1 Dactylonectria estremocensis | reverse complement strand
CGGAGACAGTCGAAGAAGCGGCTTGGCGCTGCGCCTCCCGCTCGGCTTCCTCCTTTTCGACACGCTCGAGCTCCTCCACATTATCGATACCACGCGACACGGCACGCATCATCTTTTCGAACCACAGTTTCTTTTGTTTCCGAAGACGTTCGATCTTCGCATCCATCTGGCGACGGGCATTTTCGGCCTCCTCCAGTTCGGACTCGAAGCGGGCGTGGTGAGCGGCAACTTTCCGCAGCTGCTGAGGGGAAAGACCGCGAGCATCACAATACGACTGGTTCAGACGGACGCACTCTGAACAACGGGAAGAATCGTCGACAGACGCGGAGCAAGAGGCACCGGTCTGCTCACAGAAGGAACATGAGTTTTTCATGATGACCTGATGGGAAAAAATAACCTCAAGAAGAGCGTCACGTTGCTCGGTCTTCGTGGCACAAGGTTTGCGTTTCTTGACAACACGGTCAGCCATCATGGAAAGGATGCAGGAAGGAAAAAGAAGGACTCACAAGGGACCAGGCACGGGCGCGTAAGAACAGGTCTTGAGGGCAAGAACCAACGGAGGGGAGACATCGTGTCACGACCCATGTCGGACTAGGCCTCGACCCTGTCACGTGCGCTGACAGCGTACCCACTTTTTCCACCTATCACAAACGGATCACCCAGATCACTAGATGATCCAGATGATCCCGGATCACCCAGATCATTAGATGATCCCAATGATCCAACCATTAGACGTAACTATATTAACGAGAGGAACTGGCTGTACTAGAACACCAGCTCCTCAGCTATCAATACAACTTGGTTACCTCAATCTACCCTGCTCGCTACGCCGCATCGTATATTGACCATTACCTAACGTAACACTTAACTGCTCAGTAAGTATACGCCTAACCGTTCTGCTAACATAGACCACGGTCTATCCCTTAGGAAACCGATCTTCGCCTACCCTATACCCCCGTACAGGCCAGGCTTAGACCCGACCGTTACATCGAGAGCGAGGGCTTCTGGAGTTAGATTCACTTTGACGAAAGTGGCAGAGTTATAGTAGTATTATTTATATATCTGAAGTCACTGGGATACCTTAAATTATATCTTGAGGTGCTTCTATTAGACTGTATATATAAGATTAATAAGTATAAGATGCCTCTTCTTGATATAGTTGGTGTTGATACTTATCATTGAACCTTCTGTATTGCATTTGGGTTCCTTAGTGGCGAGGAAGAGGATGACTTTATCTAGGCTTTTGGCTAGTTATGGAGTATATATGAGCTTTATGGAGCAGCCCTTCTATCTGTGATACTTATAGATCGCTGCCTTGCTTGTATGAATGCTGTTTCCTCTTATTTCCCTAAGTTAAGCTTAATGCTATGCTTATAGCATATTAATAAGGCAGTTCTGACCCATTGTATATCTGCATTTACTTAAGATAAACCTGAAGCATAAGGGAAGAAAGACTGGAAGGAGTTCTATGGCTTTTAGCATAAGATTATAGCTTTAACGACTGAGGATATTTATAATGAGAGGCTTAAGAAGTTTAAGAAGTATTATAACCCTAACTATATTAATGAGGTGGGCTATATTATAGAGACCTAGCTGGATCTCTATAAGCAGAGGTTTATTAAGGCGTAGGTTAATTAATACCTTCACTTTAAGTAATATGTTATATTATGGTATAAGGGTATTTATAAGCTCGTTAAATCTTATATAAATAATAACTCGTAAGTTGACCTCTTTGAGACCTGGAGGATCATTAAGTTCGTTCTAGTAAACCAGCTTACTGAGCTTGAAGTAAACTAGGCTAAGTAGTATATCAGTATACCTCTTCAGCTATCTGGGGTATTATATAGCAATATCTGTAGTTGGATCTCATATGAAGCCCTACGGAAGGTTGAGGCTTAATGGGAATGACTATTGAATGAACTTCCTGCATGTATAGGGGCCTTCTCTAAGACCCTCAGTCTGCCTTGTGCTCACACCCTTCAGCCTTTACTAGTGCAGAGTCAGCCCCTTTAACTATATCATTTCTATTTATATTAGTATCTCCAACGCTTAGGAACCCCCTAGCTTATTATTGAGCCTTATAAGCAGTTTAATTATCTAGCAGCTCGTTCAACGCTGCCACTAATAAGCATATAATGTGAGCCTTATGCATTTAAAGCTATTGAGAAAGCAGCATAACTAAAGGCACCACTGAAGTGTTCGAGATGTAGTATATAAGGCTATATTAGGAAATCTAAAGCATGCCCCTTATATTATAAAGAGCTATTGCAGGCTCCTGCTTAAACCTCTATGACGATGTATATAATAATAAATATATCTACTTACTCTATAACTCGCTCACTATCCCCATTATCCCTATTAAGAGACTCTATAGTATCTGAGATTATAGCATATATAATGATACATATAATAACACATATAACAACTCATGTGCTATCTCTACTAGCAACTAGGCTAGTAACTATTACTGCAGCAATGCCTGCATTATAACCTGATGACCCCCGTGCTATCTACTAACGATATAAAGAAGCATGAGAGGCCTGGTATGCTATATTGGATCGGGGAGCTGTTAAGACCAATTAATAATACCGGAAGGCCAAGGGTCTGCCTACATGCTACTTTAAAATAGAGTATAACTGGTGCCTTGACTATAAGCGAATGGGGCCTTATTATAAGGTAGGAAATAGCTTTAGGGACTGGACTACAGAGGAGAAGATGAGTTATCTTGATTGGGATAGAGCTGAGAACGAGCGGGTTGAATAGAATGTAGGGATAGAGATGGCGAAGCATCCTTTCTTAGGGCAGCGAGGCATGCGAAATATCTGGGATGCTGCGGAAAGAGATCTCGAATTATAGGAGGAATGGTACGGAGGTGGGAACCCCGCCCCCCCAACTAACATTTATAAAAGTGATAGGAAATTGTAATTTCTATATATCATTAGAAAGAGAAAGAAAACGTAAATCTATGAGAATAGTTATGGTGATCTAATGGCTTGATTTAATAACGTTATAGCTGAGTTTATATGTAGGGTTGAGCAGGCTTAGTAGTCACTTATATGATAACTGCAGGAATAGCAATAACAACACGATATTGCATTTATTGGCCTATTCTGCTGTATCACTGCGTTAGATGCTGTTTCTGTAGATAGAAAAGAGATATCTCTTGCACACATATGATGCCTCTTATATAACGGATGATAGTTGCACCACTGATGGTGCATGAGTCACGTGAGGATATTTGCACCATCGATGGTGCATGTATCAAGACCCTTTCTTCGGGGCGACTCATACGTGCACCGCCGGCGGTGCAAATAATATCACGTGACTCGCACACCGCTGGCGGTGCAACTAAGATCCGTTACGTAAGCCCGCTTCGTGTGTGAGCAAGAGATATCCCTCTTCTATCTACAGAAACAGCATCTGCTCGTTCAATTGAAGAGATACAGTGATTCAATGGCTATGCAGCTATTCAATGTGTTATATGTCATCTATTAGCAACGTGCCGGTCTGCCCAGGGCCGTGAAGAACATACAATGCCTACACTCACATCATCCCAACACCACAGCCACTACGATATAAGTGAATCACTTCATGAACCGTGCGGTATATAAAGTAGGGCTTTTCCCCTGCAAGAAGCTCTTTATTTTCTTATTAACGATCACCGTGAAGATGTACAATCGTAACTAAAGCCAGCGTTAGAACCCTCAAGACTTCTCTATCTTTGTAGACAACACATCTACACCAGCAGGGCTAGTCTATCCTACAAATGCGAACATCCCGGCTACTCTATATCCTATTACTAACAATCAGCAACAACAGCAGCGCCCCAATGATCCAAGAACCCAGCCTCTCGAGATGCACCATTGGTGGGCTCAACATACATTGCCAAATGATCCAACCACCGCCAACGCTCTCTACGCCTAGAGTCCTCATGCCCTTGTGAGAGCCCAGAACACTCAGTATCTTCCTTAAGGCGCTCCTGTTACTGTGCTCCAACGGCCATGGGGATATCAGGTTGAGGGAGAGTGGCATGTTATATATTGGAATCAGCAGCTTCAGTAACAGCAAGAGCGCGCCAATCCTGATATCAATCCCTCTTGGAGCACACATAACCTCCAAGTTATGGATGAGGCATATTGGAATCGCAATTGGCTAGTTGCAGTCCCGGGCACAAGCTGGCCTTCACCGGCTGTAGGGATGACTACCTATTAACTAATACTTGTAGCTTTAGAGAATGTAGGAGTTTATATCGCGAATATTAATTTAAATGGCTATATTCAGTGGTATTAGTAGGGAAGGCAGTGATCTCTTTAGCTTTAGTAGCTTTCTTGCTTTTCCAATTGATAGCTACTAAGCCCATTTGATCTAATATCGCAACTCAGTTACAACTCTATCAAATCAAGCCATTAGGTCACCATAACTATACTTGGAGATTTGCCTTTTCCTTCTCTTTCTAATGATATATAGCAATTACATTTCCTATCACTTTTGTAAATATTAGTGGGGGGGGTTCCCACCTCTATATAATTCCTCCTGTAATTCGAGATCTCTTTCAGCAGCATTCTAGATATCTTGCATGCTTCGCCGCCCCGAGAAAAGCTGCTCTGCTAGCTCTTTCTCTACACCCTGTTCAATACGATCGTTCTCATCTTTATCGAAGTCAATATAACTCATCATCTCCTCCTTAGTCCATCCTCTATTTTCCTCCTTACAACGACTCCCCATTTGCTTATAGTTAAGGCACCAGCTATACTCTGTTTTGGAGTAACGTACAGGCAGCCTCTTAGCCTTCCGGTATTGTTGATTAATCTTCACAGCTCCCCGATCCAATGTAGCATACCAGGCCTCTCGTGCTTCTTTATATCGTTAGTAGATAGCACGGGGGTCATCAGGTCATAATGCAGGTACTGCTATAGTGATAGTAGCTGGCCTGGTTACTGGAGGAGATACCACATGAGTTGTTATATGCGTTGTCGTATACATTGTTGTATAGGCTATAGTCTCTAATATCACAGAGGCTTCTGATGGGGATGACGGGGATAGTGAGCGGGTTACAGAGCGAGTAGATATATATGTTATTATGTGCATTATCGTAGAGCTTTAAGTAGGAGCCTGCAATAGATGCTTATACCGTAAGGGGCATGCTTTAGAGGTCATCTTATGGCCTTGTTCATGATATCTCGAATACTTTGGCGGTGCCTTTAGTCGTACTGGTTTTTCAATAGCTTCAAATGCACAAGGCTCACATTATGTGCTTGTTAGTGGCAGCGTTGAACTAACTGCTAGACGATCAAACTGCTTGCGAGGCTCAATAATAAGCTGAGGAATTCCTAAGCGTTAGAGATGCCAGTGTAAATAGAAGTGATATAGTTAAAGGGGCTGACTCTGTACTAGTAAAGGCCGAAGGGTATGAGCATAAGGCAGACCGAGGGTCTTAGAGAAGATCCCTATACATGCAGGAAGTTCTTTCAATAGTCGTTCCCATTGAGTATCAACCTTCCGTAGGGCTTCATGTGAGATCCAACCACGGATATTGCCATACAATACCCCAGATAGCTAAAGAGGCGTATTAATATGCTGCCTAGCCTGGTTTGCTTCAAGCTCGGCAAGCTAGTTCGATAGAACGAGCCTGATAATCCTCTAGACCTCAAAGAGGTCAAATTGCAAGTGGTTCATATGAGCTTTAATAAGCTGATGAATGCCCTCGCACCGTAATATAACATAATGCTCAAAGTGAAGGTATTGGCTAACCCATGCCTTAATAAACCTCTTCTTGTAGAGATCTAGCCAGGTCTGCATGATATAGCCCACCTCGTTGATGTGGTCCGGGATATAGCGTTCTTTGAACTTCTCAACCCTCTCGTTGTAGATATCCTCAGTCGTTGAAGCTACAATCTCATGCCAAAGGTCATAGAACTTCTTCCACTCTTCGTGCCCTTGAGTATCGTGTCTATCTCGAGTAAATGCAGGCTGACAATGGGTCAGGACTGCCTTGTTGATATGCTATAAGCATAATATCGAGGTTGACTCAGGGAAACAAGAGGGAGAGGAAACAGCATTCATATAAGCAAGGCAGCGATCTGTAAGTATTATAGATGGAAGGGCTACTCCGTGATGCTTATATATATCCCGTAGCTGGCTCAGAGCCCAAGTGTAGTCACCCTCTTCCTCGCCGCTAAGGAACGCAAAGGCAACACAGAAGGATCGATGATAGCTATCAACTCCAACTATATTGAGAAGAGGCATCTTGTGCTTATTGGTCTTATATGTATAGTCTATAATAAGCACTTCGGGGTATGATTTGAGGTATCCCAGTGACTTCGGATGTGTAAATAACACTGCCACAACTGTATCACTCTCGTTAAGGCGAATTCGACTCCAGAAGCCCTCGCTCTCAAGCTGATTAGCAAGGGCATATATATTGCTTTAGCCTTCAGCAAGCTGCCGTTTACCCCGTGCAATATAGTTATATATATCTTGCTGTGTAGTAAGTACGTCTTTTGAGTTTATGCGTAGATAGGATCTAATCTCCTTTGCCTTCACGCCGGCATTAGCGAGTTGCTGGACTGTTGATTCATCTTGGCTTGATAGCTGACGAAGCGTTGGATATGCCTGTTGACTGAAGCTTAGCTCGTGATTATGTTGATTAAAGCTAGCACCAGGACGATGGTTTAGACTCCATATAGTCTTATATAGTTCTTCCTTTGCTATGATAGAGAAGAGGCATCCCGTACGACGTGTTGTTGTATCCCGCTTCCGTTCCTTTGGGTCTTTGGGGGCAGGAGGGCGCCCTCCACGGTCACAGGTGAAGATGACAACCTTCCTTCCATTAGGAGTCTTCCTCGACCTTCCGATCACGAAGGCATAGCCTCGTGTTGCTGCCCAAGCTTTGATTTCGGTGCATAGTTCCTCTAGTGAGTTAAATTGGCCTTCAGGAGGGAGGGCATCATCAGGGAAGCGAAGAGGAACGCCAATTGGGTTCATTGTAGCAGAAGAAAGGCATAGCAAGTTGAATTGATACCGTAGAAGCTGTTGACCGTTGAATTGGGGGCCCAATTTGAAGTATGCTATCCCTGTTCAATAAGGCCACGTTGCCTCTTACATAACGGATCTTAGTTGCACCGCCAGCGGTGTGCGAGTCACGTGATATTATTTGCACCGCCGGCGGTGCACGTATGAGTCGCCTTTCTTCGGAACACGATTACCTAAGCATGCCTACCCTATACTTCTAGGTCAGCAAGCGTTTTTAAAAACAGTTGCACAAGAGAGCTAGCTACTTTATAACAAGCCTATGAATCCATTAGACAAAGCTAGGATATCGTCGTCGTCGTCGTCGTCGTCATCGATCTCGCTCTCGTCGCTTTCGAATGCATCTAACTCTGAATCCGACTCCAACTCATCAGCGTCCTCGGTCTCAACCCGCCACTCTGGTGGTTCTGTTTGGGACAGGAACTCTTGCAGTAACGATGAGTATCGTGGTATTCCGTCCTCCGCTGCTTCCTTTTTGGCCTCAAGATAAACTCGAATATCGTATTCCTCACCACTGTTATGGAGTTGACGTCTTACCCACCGCAGTCGTTGGATTAGCCTCGGAGTGAGGCCCTGGAAGGACCGAATAGGAGCCTGAAATCATGCACACCCTTATCGTAAACATCAACACCCGCTAAACCCAATCTATCGGTAGCCTCCCCACCAAATCTTGGCGTGACTTTAACTAAGGTTATGGAACATCAGTTGACTTGATCGCCTTCCAAGCCGACACGGTATCGCCAGACCGCCTAACGCGTATCTGCTCTGCAACGCGGTATATCATCAAAGACCCATTTTCAACACTCCACAGCTTTATCAAGATAGACGGGAAAAGTAACATCTCTCTATGGCTGATTTATCTCCCTCTGATTTTTCATATGATCGCAATTTTAGCAGGCCTGAAGCTGCCTACGATGCCCTCGAACGCGCCTAAAGATTGGTAGGATACGTGGTTGCCAATACATGAAGCAAACGCTGCCCTACCGGGATCATAGTCCGCATTGACGTACGATGCCATGCCAGTGGCACCTACAGGGCTTGGAGTGGCAATAGGGGTAAATACAAGACTTCCTCGGCTAAGACGAATTGTCCCTTCTACATCGTTATTCATTTCATGAAAGACTCATCAACCTATGGCTTCAAAATCATCTCCAACGACCACAATCACGAACCATCGGCCGATGCGATATCTTCCACCTACCTACGAACCCAGACCCAGCGGGAATTTGGCCACGCTGCGCTTGAAACCATTGTCGAAGAGAGATCCAAGGCCGGAGGAACAACCGCCAGGGAGATCGCAAGGCAAATCTATATCGATTTTCCTAGCGTTAGTATCAATCGACATAACGTTCTTACTATCCAGAAGCGGCTTCAAGAGGGCAGGTACGGGGCCCTAACCTCGACCCAAGCTTTCATTAGCCTTCTTGAACAGGATCGGGAAGTCTTCTACCACAACATATATCGTGGACCTGATAGGAAGCTTTGCCGCTTCTTCTGGACCTACACCCATTGCATTGAGGACTGGAAGCGAAGTCCCGAGTTATTAATGATCGATTGTACGTACAAGGTTAACCGCTTTAACCTACCTTTGTTCCAGGTTACGGGAACTACGCCTTTGCACACCAATTTTAGCGCTGGCTTTGGCCTTTGCGATCGAGAAGATGCGGACAGAGACCCAAACAACTCAACCAACTCAACGGACGACCTATATTGAGTGAATTGGCTTAGTAATCGCCGGCCTCTCGTTGAGTTGATCAACTGAATGCTTTTGTTAAATGGATTGATGTTGAGTTGGTGTAAGGGAACGATCATGTGACTTTCATACTTTATGAATAGTCTGTTGCATCTGAAAGGAAGGGTGCATTGTGATGTGAATAGAAGCTCTTGATTTCTATCTAACTGAGGGCTCGCAGCAGCTCTATTTGTAGGCTGCTCTCATATCTATGATAAGGTTCTCCTAAGATCGGATCTCAAGGGATCCGGGTCTTCGAGACCGGCTTGCTAGAAAGCCGAGTCTTCGAGACCGGCTTGATAGAAAGCCGGGTCTTCGAGACCGGTTTACTAGAGAGCCGAGTCTTTGAGACCGGGCCGTAGTCTCATCAGTTGATAGATGTGACATAGTCTCACTTTATGAATATTATATAAATAGCTTAAGTCGGAGTTTTCCTTAGGCGTCTCTTTCTTTACTCATAAACAATCATTTCACCTAAGTCACACTCGACCTCGTTCGTGCTCTTATCCTGTCACAGTTGGCCTAATTGACGAGATATTCGCGACATGCTCCACCAGTTATTCCCACCCATTCTCTTCTTCTTCTGCCAGCTCTCTCGCTCGGCCGAGAAATGACGCCATTGATTCTCTTGCGCCCGCCTCGCTTCTGGCGCTGCTCTCGACCTCGATTTATGTAGGAATGAACAGAGGATCCAGATCGTCGATTATCTTGACTTATAGCCACGAACGCAGCACTAGACACATCCCGATTATATCGACTTCGAGGCAGCTGCGCAGGGGAGTCACCAATCGACCTGCGGCAGAAAAGAGCCTCTCACACTCGGCTAACATCGGCTAGATCGTAAGGAAACCAAGAGCCATTCGAGAGAGGCGGGGATATTGAGCTCGGTTATCCTACCAATATGTACTGGGGTCTCGAATATCGGTGTCTATTAGAACCCAGCTTTATTGCCACGCCTCATACTCATCCCTCGGGGACTCAGGAGTTGCAGAAGACCTCATCCTCACTGGCATAGTCATAGGCGTCGATAACCAGCTTAATAGCTCATATCGTGACTGTTCACAGTATTCCTCAAAGGCATTTTAGTACTTCCTTCGCCGTTTAGCAACGGGCTCATTTCCTGGGCTCAATACCACCTCGAGGTTGCGATATTCAGTCTCCCATACCTCCTAAACCATCTCTTTCGCAGTTACAATCCAATCCGGATATTTTCCCCAGTATTCTTCAAACCAACTCCATCGATACGCAAGGTGGAGAGCTAACGCCACATAATATATTAGTATCTCATCGAGAATTATGTAATATTTATTAAGCTTCTGCTACCCTAGGTTGATGTTGATCCTGAAGTGTTCAGGATTAGGATAATCCGCCGCAACTGCCTTATACTCCTCCAGTTTTGCTATTAGGAATTCGAAGCCTTAGATAACATCCCAGATATTTCCGTATGAGCTGACCCACCCTCTCTTCCATTTGCGTTAAATACCGTCTCCCTTAAGGGTTTTAACGGTGACCTCATAGAATCCAAGAATCGTAGCGAGGTGTTCGAAGACATCCCAGTCCTTATCTAAAAGCTGGTTTTCAGGTAGGCAAATTCGCAGTTAAACAGCCAACCTCCTCATCAGGCCCGTCTTTTTCGACCTATTGTCCTGCTCCCAAGCTTGTTTATGTTTAAGAATCATTACATCGAGGTAAAGACGGAGTTTAATCGCGCGGCGGATCATGTAGAGCTGGGACAGCCATCTGGTATCGTTATCAACGACGATATTCAGAGGCTTCCTCACTCGAACTCTCAGATCGATAGATTGGTCTATATCAGCCTGCTGAATACCTCGAAGAAGGTAACTCAGCACATCAGATCTATCGATATCAACAACGAGGTTATGGAGCTTCCCGACTGGCCCTCTCCTCCTCCAAAGATCGTGTTCAGTTTCAGATAACGCTGCTGCGCCGGAAAGCTGATTCTCAAATGCCTCTGGATTGGAGCCAAAAAGCAATGCTTTAGCAGAGAGGTTGAGTATGTGGCCAAAGCATCGACCTCTGCGCTTGCGTCCATCGAAGCCCAACTCTCCTCCGATCACAGCCATTGCTAAATCGTTATTTTCGGCGTTATCAAGCGTAAAATACCCGATCTTATTCTTTATACCATATGAGTCGATAATCTCGAGGACTTCTGCTGCAATATTTGTGCCAGAATCCCAAGCAAGGTTGATTCCAATGCGGAAGTGCTCTGGATCAGGAAAGTCAGCAGCAAGCTGCTTACATTCTTCCAGTGCATTAAGCAGCAACTCATAGCCAAGCACCACGTCCCAGATATTGCCATAGGAGCCAGTCCAGCCTTGCGTACGCCTTCAGATATGTCCATCACCCTCAAGCGTCTTTACCACGGTCTCAAAAACAGTCAGAATAGCCTCCAAATGGTAAAGAACCTCCCAGTCTTTGTCCGTTAGCTGATTCTCGTCTCGGAGGATGCGTGGTTTTCTCGCCAACTTGGCTTATGTCACTTGGCCAGTCTTTTTAGACCGATTTTCGTCCTCCCATTGCGCCTTATACTTGATCAGTAGGAGTTTAATAGAGGTTTTCAACCGTAGAGCCCTGTGGATTATGTAGAGTTGTGATAGCTAACGTGTGTCGTTGTCGATAATTAGCTTGAGTGGTTTCTTCGATCGGAGTTTAAGGGTGGTGGCGCGATTAATTTCGTTCTATTAGATATATCGAGTTAGTATGAGATGAATAAGATTTAGTTAAACCGCTTACCCTCTAAACCTCCTTAAATAAGTAAATCAGCCGATAGCTAATACGTATATTAACTACGATATTGTGTAACTTGCCAACTGGTCCTTTTTTGCGCCATTGAGCGTATTCAGTATCAGATAACGCTTCTGCGCCTGACAATTGCTTCTCGAACGCGTCGGCGTTTTTGCCAAATAAGAGCGCCTTGGCTGACAAGTTGATTGTGTGGCCAATACAGCGTCCTCGGCGCAGTCGGCCATCGAACCCAGGTTCAGCACCAATGACCTCCATGGCAGTATCGTTGTTTTCAGCATTGTCGAGCGTGAAATAGCCAACCTTCTCTGGACCAACGCCAAGAGTGTGTAGGACGTCGAGAACCTCCCTACCGATCGTTGAGCCGAAGTGACGATGAGCCTCTGGAACCCCAATCATGATTTTGCATGGCCGATTCTTCCCATCTCTGAAAAAACAAGCAATGCCGTAGAGGGCAAGCTTATTTCGAGACGTCCAGCCATCAAATGAGAAATGAAGCGCTCCAGGGGAGTTCCTCAGCACCCCGATAACCTTCTGCTTGTGGCGGTTATACTCTTGAATGATCTTATAATTATCGGACAGCCCTGGCACTCAAGTTGGCGCGTTGGATCGAAACGGAGGGATTCAAATAGTCGAAGATTTCTCGGAGGATGGGGTTCTCGGCGAATGAAAAGGACTGGTTGCTGCTGACGATTAACTCGACTAGCATACACTGAAAGTGTTGCTTATCAAAGCGTGAGATGAAGCTATTTGCGATATTCTGTTCCGTAGCCTTGTTGACGTCCAGTTTTAAAACAGTGGCAA
This sequence comes from Dactylonectria estremocensis, assembly GCA_020744375.1. Taxonomy (NCBI): domain Eukaryota; kingdom Fungi; phylum Ascomycota; class Sordariomycetes; order Hypocreales; family Nectriaceae; genus Dactylonectria; species Dactylonectria estremocensis. Next base: position 35,792 of record JAGMUU010000078.1, on the reverse strand, counting down.
TAGTCGGCTGGTTCGATTTCAGTGCGCCTTTGGATTTCAGCTGTGCTGTGCTCTTTTTCTCTCCCACTGGTGCTGGTGTTTTGTGCTCACGCCATAGATGATTTGCCGCGTTCTGAAGACCTGAAGAGGTAAAACTCGCGATAATGGGACGATTTCCGAGGATACAGTCCTTGCAAGCCCATTTGCGTAAGCCATGACGTTGAATATCATAGCCAAAGTCCCCACAGCCAAGAGCTAGTATCACGAGCGCGTTCTGACCAAGTCCAGCCCCTGAAATGGCGAAAAAGACGGTCTTCGAGGTGCTGCTGTTGGCCTGGCCGGTTGGCTGACATCGTCCCCCCCCCCCCCTTTTTTTTTTGCAAAAACAAAGCAGGAAGTCTGTAGAAAACGCGCTCAATAGGGGTAGTTTCTCGTATAATGTTATAAGATTAGCTGTAAGAGTGATCGACCTCGGCTAACTTGGGTCCAGGTACCTCGATTTAATAGGCAATTATATACAAAAATAAGTACTCTGAACCGTAAAGGATCAGGGAATATCCCACTGTACCTAAATCCACCTAAATCCACTCCATTACATCCACTTTCAGGTCCAAGTGTAGTGGATTATTACGTAATCTGAGCGCCGACAAGTGGATGTAGTAGAGATGGGCCATTTATATGTGGTCCACGTGGATTTGCAGTGTAGTTGGTCCGACCCTTGCCCGTTACAGTATCCATCTTCGGTCATCTTCTAGGTCAGTTGGATTGAGGATGACAAGTGGTAGGTGTCAGTGGATATAACGCACAACAATCCTCGCACTCTGCAAAGGGCTCCTATTTTGCAGTCTTAATTGTATGAGGCCATGGTAAAACTAAGCAGTTTCAGACATTAAAAGAAATTCAGCAACGTGATCACAGAGTAGCACGAGGTGATACAAAGGATTTTAAATTAGTAGAGTATACAAAATCACTGCAAGGATAAAACCTTGAGAGAGTGGTCACAAGTGAGAAACCCCATGCACACAAATTGAGAGTATGCGACTGAACAGCACCGACAGGCGCCTACGAAGCTTGAGAATGTAACAATAGTGGTGCCGGGCGCTATTTGTTGTAAAGAACCAATTCCCGCAACGGTCCTGTTAACTGCTACAGCAAAAGATCGAGACGAATGATTGCAATTCCCGCTATCATCGCTGTGGCACACATCGATTATATGACGTCGCGACCGCCCGACGAATGCTCAGTAAACACTCACCGAACGCCTAGCGATTGTTTTATCACACAATATCTTTATATCTATTAATTAAATAGGAAGTATATTTAGTAATTTTTATTATTTAATAAAAAGAAGAAAGATTATTTTTTAACAAAGAAGTCGATAGATCTTTTTCCACGATGGCCACCTAAGCCTCTCCTCTTGTTCTTGCTCAGTTAGGATGTGGACTCGGAAGTAATGTCGTCCTATTTCAACATTTATTTCATCCACCCCAAGCCAGTGTGTCCGGAACCAGATTTTATGGCAGATGTAAAAGATGAGTACGATGGGGATCGCCATAAGATACAGAAAGAAGTTCTTCACTCTAGCAGACATGCTCATATCTATGCCAGGCGTCTCGATAGGCGATGCAGCGATCCAGATCTGGGATATAATCACTAGGGCATAGCCAGCAAGTCCGATCCAGGAACCGATGACGCCGACTTGCGAGCGGAATGGGAGTTGCTCTAAAGAATGAGATGTGTATGCCCAGGCCTTACGGAACCGGATGTGGCAAAGGCAGATACTGACCCAGGCGAAGACCGTACTTAGAGCGCAGCTAGAAAAAAGCCAGTTGAAAATAGCATCGTGGGCTTCTATATCGACTAAGTAAGCCATCGACCCAATGCAGGACGCTAAGATAATAGCCATTAGGGGACGACCTTGCTTATCGACGTAGGAGAAGATTTGAGGTGCATGTGACTGCTCAGCTAACGCGACGAGGGTTCGAGACGAGCTATAGATAGATGAGTTGCCGACACTGATGAGAGCAACGAGAATGATAGCGTTCATGACGCTTGGGAGGATCGTAGGACCGACGCTCTCGATGGCGATGACGAAGGGGCTAGCAGATGCATCGCCGCTGCTCTTGCCGCTTATGAGACGGGGGTCGTTGGAGGGGACGAGGAGGCCGATGAGCATCAGGGCGGTGATATAGAAAATGCTGATACGCCAGAAGACCTGTTTGATGGCCGTTGGGAGCGACTTGCGGGGATTGGTCGTCTCGGCAGCGGCGAGGCCGATGAGCTCGGTGCCGCCGAAAGAAAAGCAGGATGATACCAAGACGCTGCAGAAGCCCTTGAGGCCGTTTTTGAAGGGGCCAGGGTCGCGCCAGTATTGGCCGCCGATGTAGCCGCTCTGGGGCTCACCGCCGATGTTGATGACGATTCCCAGGAGGCTGCATCATCCTTGTAAGACGACTGGTTCCGGAGTTTAGGGAGGTGGTAGGAGGGGGTGGGGGACTTACATAAAGCCAATGATGGCCGTAACTTTGATGATAGCAAAGATGAATTCGGCTTCACCGTACGCTTTAACGCCGAAGAGGTTAATGACGATGATGGTAAGGAGGAAGATAGTGATAAAGATAGATTTGCTTAGAAACTCGTTCCAGTATGAAATAGTGTAGGCGGCGGCGATGATTTCCAGCGGGAGAGAGAAGAGCCATAGCAGACAGTAGCTAGTTGAAAGAGCACAGTGAGTCTTAGAAATACAGAAGTCGAAGCTCTCCGTGTATATAAGGAGCTGGAGGAAAACTTACTTCCAGCCCATGGCAAAACCCCACGAAGGGTCGAGAAATCGAGTCGAGAAGGTGGAGAAGGAACCGGCGATGGGGAACAAAACGCAGAGCTCGCCGAGGGCCTGCATGGTGCAGTATTGCATAGCGCCGGTGAGGATGTAGGACAGCAGGATGTTACCTGGGCCGCTTGTGTAGAGGGAGAACCCGGACGCGACAAAGAGACCAGTTCCTGCGACGTTGGTCAGTAACAGGTTTCTTTCTCCCCCGATCTCTTCATCTATCATATCCTGTATTTGAATCCAGGAACTCACCAATAGTTCCACCAAACGCAATCATCTGTAAATGCCTCGACTTCAAGTCTCTCGCCAACGCCGTCGTTGCCGTCTTTGCGTTCGCCGCTTTCAAATCGTAGTGCCTGTCTCCGGGCCCGGGCGTTGCCGGCCTCGCAGTCGCCTGATATCCACCGTCCCGGCCCTTGATGGGCCGTCGCTCGGCACGGCGGAAGCCATCTATCCAGTTAGCGGTGGCAAACTTGGTCGGGGCTGGCTGCTCGGCCGAGATGTTCCAAGTGGCGCCCCTGTCGTCTGCGCTAGCGACGCTGAGGCTGTTCATCTCGACGACCTCGATGTCGCGAGTGAGGACGATGTCGCCCTTCATCTTTATTTTTTTATGTCGGGGTTTCGATCGGGGGAAGGGCGGATAATAAGAAATGTTAATTGGCAAGATGGAACAAGGGGACGGATGGATGCAAAGGATGGATCGGATAGATGTGAAGCGAGGGGGAAGGGGAGGGGAGAGGAGAGAAGGATTTCGTTAGGATCCGTCCCGTCGGTGACGGCATGTGTAATGAGGAATGAAAGAGAGTGAAGAAGCTTCCCGGATGGAGGAGGAGGAGGTGGAGGAAGAGGTGGAGGAAAAGGTGGAGGGGAATACTCAGCTTCACTCTCCAAGAAATTATGGGGATGGAGATGGGGGAAGGGGATGATCGGAGCATTTGTTAACTTCAGAAGCTCTACTGCATTACCTCACACATCCTTGACATTCCCTCAAGTGTAGGAGCTCGATCCATCCCATCCTTGGGAACGCGGTAACCGACTGTGCAGGGATCAACACAACGCATGAGAATTCTCTCTCACGTTCCCCGCTGGTCCAGTTGTGTCATTGTATCAAATACCTGCTCAGGTACCAAGTCGCCATCCTGGAACTTACTAGGGTATCGATGCCCCTGGCGATCTCGAAGCGCTCTAGTCTGTAGGGTTCGTCCGAAGTTAAACGCCCGTGGCACCGCCACCACTTTACTAATTAAAAACATGGTTTCTTCCCAGATACTAATCCCTGCCCAGCCGGCCTCTGTCGCCAGTTGAGTGCCACGAGGTTAGGATCTTAACCCAAGTCAAGCGAGTTCCTTTCTTTCCCACGGTTTGCGGGGGAAAAAAAGGTGGAAAAAGACCAAGAAGCGGGGAATGGGCTGTGGAAGGCAGTGTCTTAGACCCAATTGGGGCTCGGGCATCCTTGTTACCTGACAACCGCATGGACTTGCGGAGGGACTGTGCGTGCCATTACTTGAAAGGACAGCGAGTGAGTGGGCCAGTTTGAGTAGTTGAACTGGTCAGTGGGCTATCAATAAGGGAGAGAGAGGGTGGGTCTAATATCTGAGCTGATGCATGCGGCTGACGTCTCTCCCCCAGACACGACGCAGATCACGGCTGTAAAAAGTCTCGCAAGATTGTTATCGTGAACAAAGGTAATCGTGTTGTTGATGGTGAACGAAAGCCTCAACAGGAGTAGAGCAAAGTCATCTAGCCCTTTGATGTAATCTAGCCCAATATTAAACATTCGAGGTTGTACAAGTCATCCAGAATCCTAAAATTACCCATATCATACACATATCACACCAATCTCATGCCAATACCCTCTTTACATGTGAGTCCTGCGGAGTGTATTCCCCGGTTGAATATCTCTCGACGCACCCGCGATTATCGCCGAAGGCGGCCGGTAAGGGAAGTCTGCACAAGGAATCTCCACCGAGGCTTGCAGCTGATCCCGCGTAATGAGCGAATCGTGGCTATGCGTCGGACTCACAGGCCTCTCGCCCGACTTGCGCGTGCCATCCAACTTGGAGATAGAGTCAGCGGGGGTGTGTGACGCGCCGTGGCTGCTCGACCAAAGGCCTTCGGTCGTCTTCCCAGGCTGCCCATCCTCGCTCTCCTCCTCCCAGTCGCGTGCCGCCGTGCGGGTGAGCTTAGTAGATTGGGACTGCGATCGCGAGCCAGAGTAACCCGAGTAATTGCCAGCGCCGTCGAACTTCTTGCGCTTGACGCCGCTGTCGCGGAGGAAGGATCCCAGCGCGACGGTGTTGCCGACTGCGGTGGAGGCGAGGATCTCAACGGATGCCCACATAGTGCGGTCGACCTGTCTGCCGTTCTGCCGGATGATGTATGGCACGCGGTAGAGGGTGATGCCGACAATTATCAGGCCCAGACTGAAGAGCATGACGAGGAGGACTTTACGCTTGGTGGCGATCCGGCTTGATAGGATGATAGAAATGGGGAAGGCAATAAGGATAATGTCAGTTATAACATTGCAGACACCCATGATGACGAGCTGGGCGAATCCCTGGCGGCATTTACCACCAGGGTCGGGTTTGACCTGCCAGTAGTGGGTAAAGGGCTGGCACTCAGCCAGGTTACTGATAACGGCGGCTATGAAGGTAGCGACGAGGGTCCAGCGCATGATAAGGACCAGAAGCGCATGAGACTTCTTCCTCGTCGCCATGGCAAGGCGGCTGACGAACTCGAGGGTGGCAAATTTAATAATCCAAAGGCTATAGGGGGTTACTGGTCAGCAAGAGTAGTGATAGGAAGGGAAAGGAGAGAGAGAGAGAGACTTGCACGGCCGCGTAAAATATACGGCTAGCCAATACGAGATGGCTGCCAATAACTCTCTTATCAATCTCATGCTGTGTGAGATCAAGTCCGTCAACGCGGACATTATTTGTGCCATACCGCAGCACAAAATGCACACAGACGGCGCGCATGACGAGCGGCAGCAGGACTGCAGCGATGATCTTGTCCTCGCGGAGCAGCTTCTCGACGCGGATGTAACGTCCAGAGAGACGGAGGAGGATGGTGACTATGCAGAAGAGGGCGATCCACCATGACATCAGCAACGTCGGCTTGTCCTTGCTGAAGGGCCGCGCCTCGGGGGCCTCTGAGTAGAAGGCCATGTTGTGCTGGAGCGGGTTGTCAAAGGGGTGGACGGGAAGATGCTGCCCTCGGCATAGTAACTTGTGAGTGACTGCCGGAGCTTCGGTGTCCTTTTGTGAGTCGAGGTGTAAGTTGGAGATGAAGGGACTGGATGAGATTGCTAGATTGCTCTAGAGGTGGAATCACCACGGTTGTCCCAAAGAAAAGGACCAAAACCTCGATAGATGAGCTGGGTCTCTGAAGAATGACTCACCCAGGTTTTTTGTTCCTTCTCTGCTCTCCCAGCCGAGAGCGAGCGAGCAACATGCGAAATGACGAGATATCCATTTGGCCAGCGGTCGAGTTGGGGGCATGTTAGCTGAGCCTTATCAGTCTAGACCGGGCATCCTGGCCAGGGTTCTCGCAGCCATCTCGATGAGAGAATAAGTCCAAGGCCAAGAGCTGTCAGGGCCCCACCTGGGCAGCAAAGCACGAGCCTCTCACCAGGGGTTCAAGGGGTGCCGAGATGGCGTCGTGCGTCGTTGCTATCACCAACTTCTTTTCCTCTACGGAGGAACATTTCAAAAGCTCGGTCCATAGCAAATTAAACAGCCAATCAAATTAAAGCTCACATACTTTTACTTACTCTAAAAGCTTGAGGATTATAGAATGCTATGTATCACTATCACTAAAATCAGGTACATCTTTAGAACTATGGAGGGTATAGTAGACATATTAAAAGCGCCAGCTTACCCTCTTTGTATCTAAAGTAACTTTTAGGGATGAAGGGCTGTGGCGTCTTTAGCGTAGGACAAAACTTTTGGTCTAGAACAGGATGGGAGATGTGTCATGTGTGATGGATCGGGAGCTGAGGAGAGTGGATATGATCTAAGAGATGGATGGACCGCCTTGGCGTAAGTTAGTCGCTAGTACGAATCTTGCCGGTTCGAGAAGCCTGCAAAGAAGTTGCCGTGAACTAGCCGGGGAGAGTCTCTGGACTGTGGTTGGAGAATGGGACAGAAGCTGAGAGATTTCTCCAGCCGAGCTCGCCCCAAAGAGATAAGCCTTTCTGCAAGCTGCAATATTTTCTCTCGGTCACTTCTGCGCTAGTCTCCAAAAGCCAAGCTAGCAAGTGGAGAAGAGAATGTGGTGGCGGCGAGGCTTTCACGCTTAACGCCCGGTTACTGTGACGATTGAGTGGTCTTGGATACATGGAAAGTTACGTTGGGAAGTGAAGATGATGAGCTTGCAAAGTTGCAGCCCTTGCCAAGTCGACAGTCAGCTGTAATCTATCCCCAGGCAAGGGAGGGAGAGAATGTGATGTGGCGCACACGGGAGAGATCGATTGGGGCCGCCCTTGAGGCCAGGGAATGGGGTCCATCCCGTCTCCATTTTCTCTAGCTCTTGCCATCTGCTCCAAAATGACGTCGGGTCGTCGGTGTGATTGTCGTCAAGATAGAGATGTCTAGATGCGATGCCAACCAAGCTCCAGATTCTGGGGAAAATGGGGTCCTAAGTGGAACTGGAGTGTCAGAGAAACATGCTTCCTTTTGCACCACATAAAGGTGGAAATCTGGGGAATACTGTTGCGACCCTGAGGTAATGTGGAAAGTCCCGTGTTGCCATTGAAACCTAAGCCCTCCGGAACAGCTTCAACAGAGTAGGTGGGGGCCCATTTAAAACGTCGCACCGCTCCATGGCGGCGCCCCAGGCACCCGCTATTAGTGGATGGATCCGCTACAGACCCCTACAGAGAATCTCCAGTGGTTGGGCGTCCCGCCATCCAAGCGCCGCTAAATTAGCACCTCTTGCATCCATGATGGCATCACAAGATCCATGTTTTTTGCTTTTGTGCCTGTAGAGTACCGAATACACGGTTCCTTCCCAAGCTACATTTCAGACTCTCCAATCAATCATTATCACATCCATTCATGTATCTATGTATCGCCTCCCGTACTATAGACCCGGCCATGTCGCCCAAACCTCACGAGTTGCACCCAGTCGCTCCCCCTCCCTGATCATGATCATGGAGGACTCCTCCGGACCTCAACCCAGAGGAGTATCTCTCTGTTAGATCGATAGCGGCAGTCTACTACATAGCTTTCCTCGCTCTCCCCCAAACCAAGACGGGCAATCTATCTCCAATTAGCCTCCGCGCCGACGCCATGCCCATGGTCCAAGTCGGACGTGTGACATAACAATGCCTTCTCGACTTAGCATGTGATGGGAACAAGAAGGACTGGTCTATTAAGGGACCGCGATGGCGATTGCCTTGGCAGCGCGGCCGAGCAAAGCCGACATCGCTCACGGCTTCATCAGAGATATCGTGGGTCTTTTGATGTTATTCCGGCTCTCTGAAGGATCAACAAAGGTCACACAGTTCAGCCCTATGAATCCTGATTCCATGGACAGAAGTTCGTCGATGCCAAGGCAAGACCCTGCCATGAGGATCGGACCTATCTTGCGGGGCACTGGTAGCGACGGGGATGGATGGTGGCCCCAACCATGCGCGCATCGGTCATCCTGGGGTAACGTCGGCTTTAGTTGGATTGTGCCGAGTTTCTAGAAGCACCGCGAGTCAGGGCATCGGCGTGGTCTTCAGCCTGCAAGGGTCAACAGGGGGGCTATTCCAGCCAACGACCGCCTTCAAACTACGGATATTGATCGAGCCGCTCAGTGGTTTCCCTCTCACCACGTGTGTCCTTCATCAGACCATATCCAAGAGTTTGACTTCGCCGCTAATGTTTGGATGAACGCCTCCGGTCCATGAAGCAGCTAGGTTGGTCACTGGAGACGCACGGACGCCAACCAACCAACTTCAGATCACAATTCAACAGGGGGCCAATAAGCAACGGAAAACGCGGTTGCGGTTTATTTTGTAGGCATGAACGGTGCTGTACACAGTGTATTTCAACAGGCACTGTGTCTTGTTATGTACTCTAGCTAACATTGACGGTCGTGTTCTATGTATGTATATTTTTCGTCCGAGGGGCCATGAGGCCCGTGAAAGTCCCCTATTGGGGCACAGGACGTGCTGGGCTAAACTATCTACAAATGCTGCCGCATTGGACCTCGCTCATACTATCTGCAAGGCATTTTGGATCGGAGCCGCATACGTGCTCAGTACCTCCAAAAGGCACTTTCTACCCGTAGCCACCCCTACAGTACCCATGCGATACCCCTCCACCGATAAGACCCCTCTACCGATAAGCAAAAAAAAGTTTCCCCATACAAAATGCCCAATTTCACTTATACGATGCTTGGCCAAAATTGAAGTTATTTACATGAAACAAGCTATGTCTTATTGAGAGTTTCATGCTGTTTCGTATTATACTACTCTTTTTACATTATATAAGCTGTTTGGTCGCATAGGGCGAGCCATACATGTGTAAGGGTTGGGGCAGCATGCCCAAGCCCCACAAAGACCCATTGCCAGTTGAGGCAAAAGATCAAGCGATTCCGAGTAGCTAGCGTTACTCAATCGTGCTGCACATCTAATGATAAGGCTAGTCCCGGCCGAGGTCTCTCCTCGCCGCTAACTTTTACAACATGCACCGCCCCGTACACGCACCACTGTTCTATTAGTCAGCAACAGCACTATAAATCCCCTCCCTAAGTGCCCTAAGTGCCCTGTATTTATGGGCTATCTCGACCACGCAAAATACAGCATTTTGCACCCCTTCTATGGCCTTCTATATGACATTTGCTACAGGTAGGTAATTTCTTTTCTAGTGGCTCCTGCAGCTCGGGCTCTTGGGGCTGCTGGGGCTCTTGAGGCTGCTGGCGGGGGGGCTCTCGGGGCTGCTGGGGCCCGTGGTTGTGGTGAGAAAATCGGGTTTCAGTGCGATGTTTGAGATGCCACAATTCGTAAGAGTCTTCCTGTCAAATATGAGAGTGAACTGTGATGTATTCTCCCTCGCCTTGACTAACAGAGAGCTCGCAGTGGCCTTTATAGACAGAGATGCTGTCAAATATGAGAGTGAACTGTGATCTATTCTCCGTCCCTTCACTAACAGAGGGCTCGCAGTGGCCTTTATATACAGAGATGCCCTTATCATCATAGAAGCAGCAATAAGGTTTTCTTAAAACCGGATCTGAGGAGTCCGGGCCTTTGAGACCGGTTTGCTAGAGATCCGGGCCTTTGAGACCAGGCCGCAGTCTCAGCAGTTAACACTGGGCCATAGTCTCATCAATTGATAGATGTGACATGTACCTCTGACGTATCTGACACTTATATATGCAATTAAGTAGCAATAGGTCGGAATAAGCTTGAAGATATTGAATAGAACCAGGATGGGTAAATAAGATTGCCGTGACCTGCTGATTCTCATTAATTCATATATAGCTCCAGAACCCTTCACGGTCCAATTGGTTAATTAAAGCATAAATAGAGCTTTGACCCTTATATATATCATCCTTCAGCTCGGCAATCCGATTATAGATATCCTTTCTAGTTGCTAAGGAATCTGGATCTTGCTGACATAAGAATGTTTGGATATCTCTAGGGGAGATACTAGCTGTTACGGCCTAGTTCTCCGGAACAGCGAATGGCTTAAAAGAGCAGCTAGTGTGCCCAGTAATTGCCGCAATAGCGATTATTGACCAATCTTTTGCCCCATGGTACGGCGGTCTAGCACAACCATTACACTAGCAGACACAAGTTCTGATAGTATTGCTTTACTGGAGGCATCCAATTGGCGATGCACTGGATGAGATGATGGATGGTGACTTAGAGGATGATTATGCTTTAAGAATTATTCATCTGGCCGGTGGTGTAAAGACTATGTGGTTTTATTGAGTAATTCCTTAGCTAAGATTGAAAATAAGCAGCCAGTGCCTCATGTTATTGTCTTGCGCTTGGTTCCCTTTTTAACGGAAGCCTTGGGCCTCCAAGATTTATCACATACATAAGTAACGATTTTGCAGCCACTAGTCTTTATAGTTGACTTTCGTATAATAAACGCGTAGCCTCATATAATAGCCCAGGCGTTAATTGCTATAACCAACTCATCGCGAGATTGATATTCAGCTTCTAGAGGAAGACAATCGTCAGAAAAAGAAACAGCTTCAATAAGAATTGTAGGAGAAGTTATGAATAGTGACTGCGAGGTAGTCATAATGCCTGATCACATTAAGAAAACAGGGAATACTTCATGAACTGCTACTCAAAAAGAGAGGTAAGCACAGTTAAACGCGCTGAACGCGTTGACAGCTCTGACCAATGGATGATGCCTTGACCCATAAAAACGCTATCGCAGCGCCCGGGCGCCGATTCTATTGCGGCGCCTGGGCGCCGTTCCAGTGGGAGCCCGCGACCAACAAGATTGCCTAGGCTTGACGCACGTCGCGACTGGCGTCACGCACGCCGACCGCAGCACTCAGACCATTTTCACATAACAACAACTTCCGAATATCAAAGAAAGGAGGCAGACGGCCAGTTGTAGTGGCCGTGAGCCATGGCCACGATGTAACCAATCAAGGTAATCTAAGGGCTTGATATTAAGCTTTCAACGCCTTATTTTATTACTTTGCCACCATATGTGGGGAGAGGGAGGGCGCGTGCACACTCAGAGCACTTGTCGGCGATGAAGGCGTCTGCTCGGCGTCATGGCAATGTCAGCTACAGGGTTGCCATTGGCCTATCGACGCTACGACTAGGCCTGCTGAGGAACTGGAAATGTCAGTCCACTGCCGACCGCATCTGCCCGAAGCTCGCAGATCATAAAGCGGGCGCCGCGGAATTCTCAATCGCCTTTTCACGTCGCATAACGGAAACGCCAAGACAACAATCCAGATTCAATGGACCATGGAGACCTTATCGATAATTGGACTGTCAACATGAGCACTAACATCACTGCTTCGGACGAGGTAGTCTCACCTGCACAGCTGGCATATCTTTCGCTGCTCATCTTGTTCGGCGCTGAGTTCGTCATAGCTCTAATAGTATTCTTTCCTTGGTCTGTTCATCCTCGCACGCCAATGGGCTCACTCGTTTTTTTCCCCACTCGACAATTAACAGAGGCCACAGGTATTTATTAAGGCGACTGGAACGCGAACGAGTGGGCGTCCATCCGGAGGATCTAGAGGCTGCCAGATGTCTCTTCTCAGTCGAAAACTTGGACCAAACAATTCCAACCCGGACCTATAAGAAATGGAAAGCCGAAACGAAAGATGCGGGGAGCTCCGCTGAACGGTCTAGCACCTTTCACACCTGGTAAGGGCTTCCAAAAACTCGGCCTATCGGTGTTTAGGCTCTAACTCCACACCTAGCGTCATTTGCTTGCAGACGTTGGAGGAAAGGGACACGGTCCGTCACTTGCCGTGCGGCCACATCTTCCATTCAAATTGTATCACGAAGTGGTTCCTGAAACCGCACGACACTTGTCCGGTTTGCAAACTTTGTTACATGCCACGCACGGCCAGCAGCTCGAGGCAATCGTCTGTAGCCGAAAGACGCGATCCATCTAGGGTCAGAGAATCCAGAGTCCCATAACGGGGCTTCGTCCATTACAGAAAGGATCAGCTCCCCACCCCTCACTGCCAAGCATACAAAAATGCAAATAACTAACATGCACATACTAACAAACAAGCAGGCAAACAAGCAGCAAGCAAACAAGCAGCAAGCAAACAATGAAAGTGCTGGGCTAAAGTGTACTTAATGTGCTCAGTCTGGAGTTCCCAGCGATTTCCCTGTCCTCATCCAACTTAACAATTGACAAGCATTGACAGCATCAAAGCCATTCGGCAATACTTTTTGGCAATAAATTACACCAATCAAGGGGCTAGGGAGGGGAAAAAATGGAGAGACATATCACCATGATCTTCCAGTAGTCTCCTAAGCTCAGCCTACATCAATTTTATAGCATAATAAAGGTTCCGACATTCCTTCCAGGAAACAACAACTGCATGCACTCCCCCCTGTCCCTCCCCTTAGAGACCATCTTCCGCGGCCTTAAATTTAATTAGGGCATATAAAAGACCCAATTCCAAACAGGCTCTAGGTAGACATCTGCAGCCGCTGCCAACACCCTAGCACCTCTCTCGTCTCTTCAGCTTTGTGGAGTAATGCACTTATATCCACCCCATGGACGGTCCTGGATAAGCCATGATGAACAGCCTCCTGCTACTTTGTACGATAGAGGGCATTTACCCAGGTGGGCCATACACCCGCCATGTCTGGGACTGGCAATGAGTAGAAGGGAGGCGTCAGCAGTCATATCAATACTTCACACTAAGTGCCGCCGCCAGGCTTTGGCTATTAATACCCCGAACTACTTCACACTACCCAAATGCAAGCGCCGTATTTACGGCTATCACGCTCGACCGCAAAGCGAAGTCAGGAGGGTCTAGACGTTGCTTCTGCTCCTGAAGTACCAGAGGCCACACGTCACCCCCGGCCCGGGATAGACTGGTCAGGCTGGAAGCTGGGTCAGTCACCAGAAGCCTCGTTTGGGAACAACACCGACGCGAAGAGAATGAAGAACGGCGAGCGCGTCACAACCATTAATACTTCGCTAATATCTTAAAATATGCTATTACTTAGCTTTACTATTAAAGTAATAACCAACCGTTCCTTAATAATATATAGGGATATAAAAAACCCAATTAGCTAATTTTATCTTCAATAAATTATTTCTTAGATTACTTATATAATAAAATAAGAAGTCTATAACTAGCTCTCCTTCATGTAACGGTCTTAAGGTAGTGTATTGCAACTAGCTAGGCCACTCTACAGAGTATACCAAACTTAAGGAAAGAAGAAGAAGAGAAAGAGAGTAGAAGAGGCCCATCCATAAATATACTCGTCATGGTGGCTTAAAGGTAAAAGTGGGCCACGAACGGCCGAGGGTTCCCGAGGCCACCTACGGGCACAGCCCGTTACACTTCAGTCCCTTAGGAAAAGCTGCCTTTCTATTCTAGCACTAGCTAGATTATATAAGGTCCTTGCTTTATTTAGTTAGTAGTGAGCTTAGATTCTGGAATTGCTAGCAGGATGTTGGCTGCCGCAGTCGATCAATTGGCAAGGATGATGGAGGAGATGGCACTGAGTGCAACAAGTACAAGAGACTAATGTTTTCGGTGCAGTGAATGAGTGGAGCGTCCATTATAGCTGGTTCAAAGGACGGGTTGAGCCATGTAAGGTCACAATCCGAGGCCGAGAGCATCATCAGAAATCGGAGAACGGAAACACTACCGCTCCATTAAATGACTCATTCAAGGGCCGCCTCGAACCTGAGGGAGGTCAGACTCTTGAGCATCTCGAGAAAGAGTGCAAGCTTTTTCGTCTTGTGGGCGACATTGGATTTCTGGCCTTGAAGTGCCGCGTTGTTGTCGAACAATCCTGAGCGACTGTAACGCCGAGCGATATGATCCCAACTACGCTTGCTTTCTCGAAGTGAAATGCCTAGATGGCTCAGCTGCTGTAGGCAAAAGACAAGTGTCGTATGATATGGCACTAGGAGCGAGAGGCTACGAAGCTCTACGATCATACAAAGCAGCCAATCCGACATTAGATAAAAAAGCTTACAGTATTGGCTGTACCTATAGATTGAGACCTATAGAAGCTCTTGATTTTCTATTTAATTGAGGGTTCATGACAGCTCCTTTATGCACAGAAAGGTCTTGCTGCTAGAGGGGCTGTTGTGAGGTCCTTGAAACAGCTATTGAGGATCTGACGGTCCTGAGACCGGATCCCGATCATTGAGACCGGCCCTAGAGCATCCGCATGATCGGACCTAGAGGCTCCGCGTGACACGACAAATACTGCGGCCGGTGTGGGCATTGTGCGATCATGCTGACTGCTGAATTTGCAGGTGGCCTGCTTCACCACTGGCCTGGCATTGATCGATCTGCGCTTCGGCAAAGGGTCTCTAGTCAAATATATTCCCAAGTCATGCCAGAACGATGCTTATACCCAGCACCGTAGTTGTCCGTCTTTGTAGACTAATGAAGGGTTGGAACATTGGAGTGGATAGTGCATGGGATCGTGCTTACCCATTGCTCATGGCTGCTGGGCAGAGGAACATGTTGATCATCATCAGGGAACGAGTTGTAGCCGCAAAGGTCAGGCAATGACCAGAGGTCGAGAATCGCACCGGTGTCAATGCCGCTCTCGTCGCACACTGTTGTAGGGTCAGCGCGTTCATTCGGAGGAAAGGTGATTTTTGTTCATACCTGTCATTGAGAAAGGTGAAGGGGACATAAAGATCACTCTCTGGTTGTCCCTCAAGCGTCTCAACTCATTCTCGAGTGCCTCTTTATGTCGAAGCAGCTTCTGGACAGTCCAGTCCCGGCTCTGCTTGCTCTTGATTTCTTCGATCTCTCGCTCCAAATGCTCGATATACGCCTTAGTTCTGGCGCGAATCGTCCTCTGGGCCTCCCGGTCGTTAGCTCGCTTTCGAGCCAGCTGGGAAGGAGTCATAGTAGAACGTGTGCCTACGTACAGTGTTAAGCACTCCAAATAGTGAAGATAGTCCATGGGGTCAACTACATACAACGTCGCTTAGGAGCCTCTGTACGCTTGGAAGAAGCCATCTGGACTTATGAACAGAACGAGCAGAGGTTGGCCAAGCACAAGCATCAGATATGCGGTCAAGGTCAGATGGAGGGCATTCGAAGGTGTGAATCAATCTTAAGCATGAGTTCGTTGCTGGGTGAGGTCTAAGATATACTACTTTTGGTAGGATATCTGAGAGAAGATATCTGACACCATTATGGGCACCCATGACTTAGGCACCCAATCCCCGCTTTAGAATACCTACCATAACGCCACGCATCTAAAAAATTAAAAACAGTCGATAACTATCCACTTGGTTCGGGCACGTAGCCACCCACGATCTACACTGCCCAGGAATAAGTTGATTCAATTAATGTTAACCGGCCGTCTCGGGGAAGATAATGTGTCGCGGAACAACGTAAATTCGGTGTATTTTTCAAGGCAATTCAACCCATCTAAGCAAGTAATCAATTTATCCAACCAACCTTCGCCTCCGTAATGATCATTTTCTTGTATCATGTTCTTGTATCCCGGCCGGCGACCACGGTCGGCGACTATGGTCGGCGACTACGAGTGGCAATTGTCATCTTGCTAATCGGCTTGATTTCTCACGTAAGTCTAGCCGCTTTTCGTCGCTTCCCCTCCCGCCCTAGCCCGCCCCGCTCTCCAGCCTTGGCCTTCCATTTCCTCCCTGGTAATTCCGGTGCAACGACCAACGCGTCAGTCAAAATTCGAGCTTCTTGCTTGGTAATGGAATGTATTAATGAAGGGCTGCCCAAAGACGCGAGGGCCGGCGAAAGGATGGCGGCTGTTTGAAGACAGGATGAAGAAGCAAGAGCAAAACGGTCTTTCGAGCCTGGATAATATGTAGACCAGAGCCTTCGAGAACAGGCCGAGGTCGTTAACCAAACCTGTTCCCACAATCCCAGGGTGGAGTGATACAGCTGTGATTTTGGGGTACCGCCTCGCCACCTCGGCCGCATATAGTATATTCGCCAGCTTGCTCTGCGCGTAGCGCGTCCACGTGCCTAGATTCTCCTGTGTGGAGTGGAGGTTCTCGAACAATATTCCCCCGCGCGGGGTCTGGGAATAGAGGGAGCTGGCGAGAAAGACGAGCCGAACATCAGCGCCCGGGAGCTCTGTCGTGCGCAACATTGTGGGTAGAAGAAGTTTGAAGAGAACAGAGTGTCCAAAATGGTTGGTACCGAACTGTACCTCATGTCCGTCCCTGGTCTTAGCTGGAGGGCTGTGTCGTTGCAATCTTGGCTTCTATTGGCTTGATTATTAATTTAAGTTAGCGGCTCACCAAACAGGTTCTCTAAGCGGAGCTACGACGCCGAACTATATGGATGTAACGGAAGTTGACCTCATGGTGATATTTGTCGCATAATATTGTACAAGTACACGCACTAGGATGCTAAATACCCCTCTTATTTTCCTCCCTTCGTTTGATCTCTCGCAACACTGCCTCTTGAATTCCTTGAATCGCGCCAAAGGCGAACCCTACCAATTTGTCGGCGCCCCTATCGATTGCAATGGCTCAGCATTACCCTCAGGGTTCCAATGTCCAGAATCAGGAGTGGTCCAAACTATCATAAGATTGATCTTCCGGGAAGTTTTTCTCAATCTACTCTTTCATCTCGTTCCACACGGTCTCAATAGGGTTTAAATTGAGTGAAAAAGGCGGCCATTCGATGATCTTAATGCCTCGAGCCTTGGGCTCGGCAATGGTCGCTAGAGATACTGACACAGCTAGACGATGCGGCCAAAGAGCATCGCTTTGTGCGTCTTCTCGAGGTCATCACCGATGATCCCAAAGCAAACAATCCTTCCGCCGACGTGTGGTTTGCTTTGGCACCTTTTACACCCAAGACATTATCCCAATGGAGGGGTCCCTTCGCGTCAGTCATTATTTCGTTCATGGGGTCGCAACACTAATCATCTTTGCCCAGGCCTCGTTTAGTTCAGACAATGGTTGTATCTTTGTTAGAGGCAGTTGAATTTCTTCACTCCGGAGTGGAAGCAACCCCATTCCTCTCTTTTATCCGCCTGCTGGCACCAGAGCCGTGCTGGGAAGGAGAGTCGGGGCCGTTGCTGTCGGAGTTTAGGGTAGAGGAAGAGCGACGTCTTGATTCCTTATGCGTCCCGGCTTCCGGTATATCGATATCGCTATCCTAATAAGCCCCGCTTCTCATTAACTAGCGAGCCTGGTGCTTATGCCTTTAAAATAGTTGATCCACTATAGCTTAGATACAGTCTTAAGGAGGCTGAAGTATTAATTGAAGTGGCTCACTAAGTGAAGGTAGTATAATGTACTTGATAAGCATGCGACGCATCCAAGTATGCGACGCACTTTTCCCTCCTACACCTAACTTTCTACCTTATCAATTCAATCTCAACCACTAAGCATGCTATAGCAAAAAACTGAGGCTAGAACCCTTCTAGCCCTTCAAGCCCTTCAAAATGACCCGAAACTAAGTCTCTGACAAGCTGCTAGCATCTATGAAGTCTCTAAGCCGAGGCTGCGTCACTAACAGAATGGCATTTAATCTCGACGCAATTGGATTCCCCAATTGCGTCAGCTATCCGATTTAGAGGAATAGATTATTATTTAATTTATTCTCGACCTAGATTTATGAGGATTTCCTCTGCAACTGCATAGTATTGAAGAAATAGCTAACTGACTGCTTACTGACTGCAATATATTATCTATTAGTAAGCGCTAGGCTTCTAACTTCATTAAGTGATATTAAGAGCTTAAGATGTGTTTTTTTTAGAAATATAACTATTAGAGGGCTAAATGTAAAAATCTAATTATTATTTATAACTGGTTTAAGTTTGTAGAGAATATAATTGTAAAGTATAGTATTGACTTTATTAATATCTATAACTTTAATAAGACTGGCTTTATAATAGGCTTTATTATAAGTAAAATAGTTATTATAGATATAGAAAGGTATAGAAATCTGAAATTAATATAGCTTAGAAACTGGAAATGGATTATAGTTATTTAGGTAATTAATATAAAAGGCTGAGCAATCTAGCTATTTATTATAGTTATAGGCTAATATTACTTTATTAACTAGTATTAAGAAAGCAACCTCCTAGATAATTAAGCTATTATAATAACTTAAAATAGCTAGATTAATAATAAAATAGATCTTAAGTAGCTTAAGTACTTTAATTAATATATAAAGAATTAATTAATTAATTACTATTATCTTTTAATCTTCAATAAATATAAAAGTTACTACTTTATTAACTTTAAGAAATATTATAAAGAAAATAATATTATTATATTTTATATACTGCCTTATTTATCTTACTTACTTTAGCCTCTTAATATCAGGTGCTTTAAGTCACTTAAATCAGCCTATAGTTAAGCAATTAAGTAATTAATTAAATACTTTATAACCTACATTTCAAAGACTGAGTTCTTCCTAGCCTTCTACACTACCTATAAAGCTACTATAATAAGAAGTAATATTAAAGGAGGTTTTTAAGGGGCCAGACTTATTCCCTTAAATGCAGAAAATATTATATTAAAGCTTAATATATAGCTATAGACCCCAATACCGATTAAAGAGGAGGCCAGCCTCCCTAATACTTAAATACCTAAAATACTAAAGACTATCCTTAAGGCCACTTCTTAATCTAAATACCTTAAATGACAAATTAAAAGGCATTAGAGCAGCTCTCTAATATCTATTATTAAGGTACTTAAGTCATTTTCTAAGGGAATGAAGGCAATAATACATCAGATAGCATTATTAAAGTCTAAAAACCAGATCCTTTAATAGATAAATGAAACTCTTAGCAAGCGGCGCAGAGCAAAAAGAACCCGCCTGCATAAAGGAGGGAAGATGACTTTAGATAAAGGAAGGGATGAGATGGATTAGGGAGATATTAATGTGCAGGTAGCAGCTGAGTTATTGAGAAGTAGTGGTTAAAGGAGGTTAGCAATATTAAGAGAAAGGCGCTATGGAACTTATAGAAAGGCCAGTTATAATATAAGGACCTATTAGGCTATAATTAAAACTTCTGGAGAAGAGTATAGTAATTAGTTTTAATTAATTTAAGGCATTATTATATTTTTATTAAAGTTTTAATCTTAAAGTATATAGAAAAGTGCGTTGCATATTTAGATGCGTTGCATGCTTATTAAGTATGTTATATACTATTAATATTTATAAAATAGAAATTAAAGAGAGTAATTACTAAAGAAATCTTTTAATAATTAAAAGTATATAGTAGATTTAGAAAGATATAAGTTAAATATTCTATAATTTTTCCTCCTAGACCCTGTCTTAATAAGGCTTTATTATTGAGATCTTAAGGCTGTCTTTTTTATAGAGCCTGCTCGCTTGTAAATATACTGCCTTGCAGCTTCTCCTTAAAAGGATATAGGCATTATAATAACTCCTAACCTGACAATTATATATATAATAGCTAGGCTTAGTTTTATAATATAGTTATTATTAAGTGCTATTAATATTAAGGCCTCTACTTTAAAACTGACTATATTTATAATAAATATAAAGAGCGCTAATATAGCTGCTGCTAGGCTGGGGAATGCCTCTATTATCTAAAGCATAAATGCTACATTCCCTAATATATAACTGAAGATACTTAATGCTAAAGCTATATAGTGCTACAGAGGTGGCCACTGATTCTGGAGAGTAAGATAAAACAATATAACGCTTGAAAATGTAGAAATAACTAGCGGTATAAATCCGGGTAGGTAGACCTCGGCGTGGCGAGTACCGTTGCTTTATAAGGTGAAATACTGAATTAACTAAGTGATAAGTGGCCTTATAACGGGAAGAGCGAGCAATGCTCCCACTATGCTACTTACTTTAAGATAGATGCTTATCATTGCGGAATCCTGGTTCCATGGTGGACTGAGGAGAATCCTAGGTTGAGTAAGGCTGAGTAAGATGACTTCAGTTAGAATTGAGGCATTAAGTAAGGTAACTTAGAGAATGAGAGGGTTGCATAGGCATAGTAGTATTTACATATATGCAGCTAGCAACGATCGCTATATAGTGCTAGATGCTTAAGTAATCTTAAGTCAATTGCTGATAGTATTAGTAGGAGGGATATCTAGTAAAGGCTTCTAGTTCATTAAGTAAGAGAGGTCGCTTTAATCATTATAAATATAAACTGTTTCTATGCTGCTTTATATTAGGATATATCTATCTAGTATAACTAGTAGATGAAGAAAGAAGGACTTTAATATAAAGAGTAGAGTTAATATAAAAGAAAGAAGGCATATACTAAACTAGATATTGTAAATAGGCCGCTACTTTATTTATAGATTAGTTATAAATAGTAATAATATATAAAAGAGTTTAATAATGGCGCTATTTAAGTATTAATATATTAAAAGTGTAAAGAGGTATTTATAAATAAATATAATATTGAATATAATAAGTTAACACTAAAGCGATATATTAATAAGAAAGCAGGAAGTAGAAAAGGGACTTTACTTACTATACTAATTGCACTATTAGTAGTAATTATCTATAGGCAAATGGCAATGAGGAGTTAAATAAAGTCTCTACTTAGCCTTACTTAAAGAGTGGAAATAGTAGTTATAGCTATAGCTATAAGGAAGACTGGTTATTAACTAACTGATATTAAGATTAAAATACTTAAAAGGAACCTAAGCTCTATAAAGAGCGTTATAACTGAAGATAAGGAGGCGATACTAAATGGCTTTATAGTTTAGTATTTTATTAATATATATTAATACTATATTTACTGCCAGAATGCCTTACTTTAGAGTTAAACTCAAGTTCCATTATATAATCTAAAATACTAAAAGTTATTAATTTAAATAAAGTAATAATAGAATAAAATTAAATGGCTATAAAAGCACTTAATCTCTTCTTCTAGCTCTATATCAATAGGTTATATAGAGAATTACTTAAAATTAGCAGCTAAAGGACTCTACTAAAAGACGAAATAAAAAAGACACTGCTTAAAATATCAACTGATATTAGCTTATATAGGGTTGAAGATAAGAGAGAGCTTTAAGTCATTATATCGGGTTTCAATTTGCTACTATGATAACTTAACTAAGTTATTAATAGCATTAATTTAGAAGTTGGTAATAGAGATACAGCTACCTGTGTAGGGACTGTTTAATTTATATTATTCGCTTTTCGCTAACAAGCCTTTATGAATGGTGCTGGCAAGTGTTAAATATTAATAATACTATTTGGAATTCGTTAGACTACCCCGCGCAATATAGTGAAGCAAGGGAGGCTTTTTTTTTTATACCTTTCGCAATAAAACACTCGCTAAGCCAATAGCTGAAGCGAACCTCTTTAGCTTTTAGCCGTTAATATGAAATTCAGCTTAAGCTTCAACATCTACAGGGGTCGGGGGCACCAGAAATTGATAGCCAGTACAAGCTTGAGATAGCCTCACTTCTCCGCAAAACTAGCTCTTTACTATAGTAGAGTGTCCTGGCTAAAAGAGCCTTTGCCCCCTGTAAACCTAGATAGGACTAGAGTCAAAGGCTTCGTTGTTACGGAGTAGTGCTCATTGCGTTACATCGCAATCCCTTCCTGTCGTCAGTTAGACAGATCAGAGCTTTAATGCACCCCTATATCAATGTCGATACAAGCCAATTACTATATAACATTTTACATGCCGTAACGCGCTTTCTCGCGAACCATTAGTCACAGCCCCGACGTAAGCTATTATTTAATATCTACTGAATCATCGAATAGCAAGCGGGACCTACTAATACTGTCAAGAACATCAAGGCAACTACCATTACCATAGTAGGTCCCCCTCATCTAGCATTACTCGGGTTTATTAGTGGAGACACGACCCCGCTCACCTCCCCTCAGCTTGTCCCAGTCTAACTCTAGGTATTATAGTAAGCATCACTTACTAAATGGTTCTACAAGAATGCTTATACTATATACCTTCACTCCGCTATTAAGTAGTAATTAGGAAAGGCTACCTAGTAGATATCACTATATACTATATATTATCTTATTTCATATTTCTAGAAATATAGGCCTTCGGGGTCTTAAGTAAACGGTATTTTTAAAATAAATGGAAAGTAGTATATATATATAGAGCAGGTCGGCCTAGGCACTTCATATAGTAGTTAAGCAATTCTTAACAAGTAATTATCCTCCTCGCAATAAAATAAGCTAGCTGGGTTAAGGGAAAATCGGATGATGCTATTAATAGCGCTGACAGCACAGTGCGAGCCGGGCCCCCCCTTCAGATGCCTTTTTATTAGCGAACGGCACCCCAGTCCTTCTCTATCTCTGCAGGGTGGCTACACAAGACCTTCCAGAAGCCTAGCACCAGCCTTCTTTTTTTATATATTCTTTTTTATTACTTTATAATGTCATCTCTGATGTCTTTTTTCCACTAATCCTTTTATAATCCTCGCCTATCGACGCAGTCCTATAACACCGCCCGTTTTACTCTTCGACGCCTCAACGCAATCATCAACTCCCACGCCAGACGCCAGCCGCACTACTTACTCCACTAATTCAGTCATCTCTCTATTTTTTTTTCCTTAGCTCATCATAGCAGCAGTAGCGCGCGCCGCTTGCCTTCTGCTCTAAGAACTGCTAGTAGCGGCTCATTTCTGCTATCATTGCCTCTAACCTCATTTTAATATTTTTAAAACTTCCACAACCTTGCCGCCCCAGTTATAATATATTATTATTATCATAGGGACTTTAATAGTCAACGCCTCTACCAGAGGTAAGTTAAAGTCCCTAAAGCAGTTAAAGAAACCCCCCCCTCAACTAGATAAGTTCTAACTCCCTCCACCTTTTCACTCCCATCTTATCTTCGCTATTATCATCATCGCTCTCTATAATCGCCATTTCCATTCACCCTCCATTACTCTCTCTTCCCCATCTCCATCTCCATCCTAATCTCCACCACCGCTATATACCTCCATCTACATCACCTATCGCCCGTCAATGCCTTTATAGATATCTACTAAACTAACCTCTAATCTCCTGCAGATGCCCCAATTGACGCTAAAGCCGATCTATCTATAAATCCAGAGGTCGCATCTAATGCCGAAGCCGCCAAACCGCTTGCACCTCCTCTACAACCCAGTTAATAATAAGGTATAGATACTCCTAGCTACTTCATAGCTACGGTTAGCAGATCTCTCAGCCTGGAGCCCAATCTATTTAAGCAGTCCTCCGGGGGTGCGCCAGAAACACAGGGAGGCACCAAGTTGCCATTCGTCGCCGCCTTAACATCGCCCTTATCCCTACTCCCTGGGCCTAATGCAACACCATTCAACTAGGGCGGAGGTTTATTGCGGACTAGCCCTCTGAGCCTAGCTATGCTCTCTGGCCCTACTAATGACTACTTTAGTGATACCTATCTACGCAGCGGCTTCCCTACACCTAATGAATCTTCATTAAGGTTGGGCTTAACTTTGGGCGGAAGCGGGTCTATATTTCCTACGCTAAGTCCAAACTCCCAAGCTCTTTTTACCCAACTTACCGGCAGAGGCATGACGCTGAGCACGATTGATTTCTATTATACTGCAATTAGCGCTGCTGCTATAAAAGAATAAGCAAACGGTATTTAGCAAGCTATTAGATAACCCCCACAGCCTCTAGCATAGCAACCACTATCCATTATATTCTAACCTTAAGAGATTACTAATAGCAATGCTATAATAAAACCTGAAGTTAAACCAGCTTCCAGCTCCTTCGACCTTTATAATAACGATGCTACTAATAGTCTATTTATGCTTACCTAGGGCAGGAACGGAGCTTAATTAATAAATCAGTTTGTAGTTACTTCAGGCCTAGCTAGCTATGCACATCCAGGTCCCATTATTCCCCATAATATAAACACCTCGCCACAGATATTAAGCACTAATAGTAGCTTAATTACATCTACTTATAGCATAAGTAAAGTTAATAGCATTTTAGATAATAGCGACCAGGCTTAGCCTAATATATAAGGTAAGGGTAAGAAGAACCTGCCTGCAACTAATGCTTAGAGAAAGGCTAATGAAGCTTTTAACAAGGTACCTCTAACTAAGAGGGCTAAAGGCAATAGCGGAATCCCAGTTATGCTAGATGATATAGATATATTAAATAATGAGTTAAACATAAAGTATAATAAAAATAGCATTAAAACTAAGATAATAGATAAAGAGAAGCATAAGAACTCCTTTAAATATAACTAGTATATATCACTTTAAAAACCCCTATTTCTATATTAAAATCTGTTATTAATATACTTTAGTATAGCTACACTTAAGTGCTATTAAAGAAAGAAGCAATAGCTTAGGAATCTACAGATTAATATAGAGATATTTAGCACTAAGAACGATACCTTAACTATATAGATTATACAGTTAATAGAGGAGGTAGTTAACTTAAAGACTTTCCTTCTTATATATAAGGACTATCCAGTTATATAATAGCAATATCTCCACAATGCCCTCATATCTTAAGTTATTAAGCCCTTCAACCTATAGATAAACCCTTATAGCATAGATGCACTAATGCCTAACTAACTAGTTATAGCTAGCTAGGGTGTCTAATGGCGTTTCTAATAAAGCGATTTACAATCCGCCTATAAGCATAATGAACTGATGTTCTTAGATAGCAAAATGATAACTGAAGATAACCCTTTCTTTCCTAGCATCAGCAACGAGGAGATTAATAGGTTGCTTCAGATATTTCCAGACTAGAGAGCCACTGGAGCCACAAAGGCCACCATTTCTAAGCTATTTATAGAGCACTAACCTACTATCGCCTTTATACCTAAGGTACCTCTTTAACCCCCGCCTAGACCATCCTTAAGTCCCATTAAAACAGAGCAGATAGTACTAATATCTCACGCCCGCCAAGAAAATAACACTAGGAATATTATTAATATAGCAGTTAGCATCAAGAGAGACATTAAGAAGAGCGGTCCATAGATCTCTAATAAGCCTAAGGAATTTCATTCTATTTATTAAGGTATAAAATAACGTACTTGATAAGCGAGCGGCGCATCCAAGCGAGCGACGCACATATACTGTACACTGAAAACTCTAAACCTTAAATTTTCTAAAATAGCCTATATAGCCCTAAGATTTTTAGGGAATTAATTTTAATTACTTAACTAAAAGGTTAATAAACTAGTCTTTTTTTAGATTTTTAAAAAAATTATTAAGCTAGTTATAAGTAAAAATAGTAAAAAAGACAGTGTGAATTTTATACTACTAGCGCTATAAGTATATAAATCCTAAGAAAATTCATAAAAATAATATATATTATAGATAAACTAGGTTTAAAACTTCAGCTATTTTGGGCTTAGTTTGAATTTCTAAAGATTATTTTAAAATTGCGATTTAAGGTGAAAATCTTACTGCGCCGCTCGCTTGTCTGCGTCGCTCGCTTATCATATACGTTATTGCTTTTATAAGTACCTATAGGCAGTCCTCAACTATTAGACGCATTACTAAATAAGATAGATGCGCATCTAAGCGGCGATTTAGTAATAGCCTTAGGCCGCAAGCTAACTTAGGTAAATTATAATGGAGGCAGGCTATCCTAGAAGGCCTATCTCCGCTCTTAATTATTCATCTAAGGTTAAATCGATCCAGTAAGTGATGGGTTAATAGGCAACAGAAAATAGACAGCAAGAGAAGTTATAGGCAGGTCATATGCCAACTATTATAGTTATATCGCTAGTGTTATAGTTCTCTACTAGTAACTGCTATAATTTTATAGCGGATCTGCCTAGTGTAGGGACGGCGGCTTCCAGACACTAACCCCGGTTTACATCTTAAGGAAGAGAGGCAGACGACATTTACTGCAGATAATTATAGTGCTGAAAACTAATATCAGCAATAGCTAGAGGCCTGAAGATATCGCAAAGGCTTAACTATCGCCTATAATAGCAAGCGCATCTTCTCTCCTGGAAGAAAGCAGAGAGCTGCTATTATTTAGCTTAACTATATAGTCTAATGTCCAGTTATCAGTACCTCATCTCTAGTGCTCTTCTATCTTAACTACTTAATAACCGCCTCATCTAAGGAAATGGTCTTATATAATATTCTTACTTAATTCTAAACCACTTTATATATATAAATTTAGGACTTTACTACTTAATTTAATTTATAAGCTCCCTCTAGGTAGGTATATCAATATAGTAAATACTAAAGGCAAAACTATAGTCCTAGTTACGCTAGTTAATATTTAGTAAGTTAAAAATAAAGAAAATAAAAGTATATATAATATCTAAAATAAAATAAAGAGAACCTCTATATTTGCTACAGAGTTGGTCTAACTGCTTATAGCTAATACAAGCTAATATATTACTTTAAAAGCATAGTATAAATAGCAGAATACTACAATATATAAGTTTCATAGATAATAAAGTAAAATGGGGAGCATTTAATACTAAAGATCCCCAATTCTACTTTCGCAGTCTTCTACTTAAGCTAGCCTTCTCTCTTTTTAAATAAAAAGGTCATCATCTACAAAAATACAATCATATACAGTATGAAGCAGAATAGCAGAACAAGTTACAAGCTTTAGCCAGCGATATATAAACCGAGTTCTAGCCACAGACGCTATCCCTTGTCCATTGCCTCGGCGCCTAAGTAGCCTCCAGCGGCTATAGACATGACATCAGCATTCATTATATTAAACATTATCGAGACTATATCTTGAAGTCCGCAAATTGTCAATTCGCTTAGGATTAAGGTGGCGGTGATGATTACAAGACGAAGACCGAAGATCTTATCTATGTATATAGATAGCCTACATTTATCTTGCAGTTAGTCAGGTGCCTTTACTAAAGAGCTTGCCAGCAGCAAACATAGTCACTCACATAGACGAAGACGCAAGGTAGATGCCCAGTAGAATCGCAGATGATCCAATGAGCTAACAGAACAGCCACATAATAAAGGTCCCCTGCCCATATAGATTATTCCCGAAACTCCTTTTAAAGAAGGCGAAAGTGAAAACTATATCATTAAAGGTCAGGTTATTAATCATCCAAGCCTTACGAACCATCACCACCATTATTTCAATAAAGCTGAGTTAGAAGATCTATGAGGAAACAATTCACTTACGAAAATGACTAGCGACCATTAAGAACGTAACTACAACCTTCCGATGCCTCCAGCCTTAGATAAGATATATAAAGAAGAGGAGGCCGAAGATGGCTAAGAATGCTTCTGACGTGGCATTATTTAGCTCATATCTAAAGGATAACAGCGATGTATCGCATGTTACGAATGTGCATTCTTAAGTAGATACCATTGAGTGGACTATGAATGTCGGGGGCTCTCGGATGTGCCAACGGTTTAAAGAGCAATAATAATAATAAACAGAACTTGTATAGGGCAATACTGTACATTTAGACCATTTGAAGCTTAAAAGTTATATTTAATAATTACTAAGGGAAATTTGAAGTACTTATTATATCAATTATGCTAGAACTAAATATCAATATATCACTCCATTAAGTAAATAATCTTGCCATATCCGGCCCAATTCACTAAGTCGCCAAGACCACCACCTGTAATTAGGTGCGATGTGCGTAGCAAATTGACAGAAACGGGACCTATTTATGCCGAAGTACAGATATCGAGGGGCGGTAACAACCACACTCACACTTTGCTTGCTGGGTCGTAGCAAGGGCCCAAATCTGGGTTCCTGTGGGGCTGTCCCAGAAATGGGACTATTATAGCAAGAGGTTGGCCGAAACTAAACTTAGACTGAACGGGCCTGAGCAAAAGCGGGGCGGGCTGATAGATACGGTCACACATTACCACATGGGTAACAACACCATATACGAAAATGACTGCAGCTATTTCGCATATAGGCTTTCGGCGTTTTTATATGGGGCTATAAAGTATTAAGCGACTTAAGTACTGCTGCATCTAGTTGATTATCCCGGTGATGCAGGGATAAGCATGTAATGAAGGCAAGTAGGGATTAAAGGATTCTAAAGGAATTTTTAAGAAGCAGCGAGCTACATCATTCAGGCTGAATTAACGACCCCTCCAACTGATATGCCGCCACCTAGGCCTGGTGTGACGCAGTGAGCAGGGAACTCTTTAGCTCTGTTAGTTTATTGGCGGCGTAGGAGGAACTGGTGAGTCGGTACCGTCAGTGCTCTATTCTATCGTCATAAGATGGGCAGCCGATAAATGTAGATAGCGTAAGGGAGAACATTGCTTTGGAGATAGATATAAAGTTATGTGAAGATGTGCGAAATAGCAACACACAATAGGCATTAAGGAAGCTGAAGATGACATTATGGATGGTAATGCTCTATAAGAGTGATGTAAGCTAAGGAACCCATTGGAGGTTTATTATAGCCTAAAGAAAAAGACAATTTATTTTCCTCTTTCTACAACTTAACCTTACTAACCTCATACTCTACATATCTAATATCTCGCTATATAAACTACTTTATATAATACTTTTAATAACTATTAACTATATCTCACTCTTAAGTAATCTTATAACTATCTATATCCTCGCCAGCAAGCATAAGGGATCGAACTATTAATATCGCTAGAGGCGGCCATTTTATAGGCATTCTTTTATTTACTTCTGCTTTGCTCGCTTAACAGTTAAGTTATTATATAAAGCAACTTCTGGAGATATCTTCCACTTTGATGCCCTAAGGGAAATATTATTAGGGCACTAGGACTTAATTGCTATCTCTAACTTCTCCTATTATCGGTTGCTTTACCTACTTACACAAATATCTATAATAGAAACTACGTCGTCGCTAGGTAAGTCAGTTCTTAATCTATTAACTAGATGCTCGTAGCCTCGCAGTCTCCAAAGCCAACTTTTCTCTTCCTAGTCTCTATCATCCGGTATCTCTAGGCACCCCTAGGCCATCTTCTGCAGCTCCTTAAAGCTGATTATATCCCTGAACGAGCGATCCTTATGAACCTTCAACACTTATAAAAATCGCAGAGCAAAGTACCTAATATTTACAAGCTTATTAAAGCTAGCGCTAACCACTTCTACTATAAATAGATGATTAAATAGCTCTACTAGCTACAGCTTCTATATAGGCTTAAATAAGATATTAAACTTAGATATAGATTTAGTAAATAGTGCTTATATAAAGTATCTATAGCAGTTAAGGTATATGATATTTTCTTTTAAAATGCTATATCTATTAATTATATTAATTATATAAAATCTCAGCTTGATATTAAAGCGGCATATTTCATTCTTATTTTTAATATACCTAATATAGAATGACATCCACTATAGGCTACTAATGCCAAGCTTATATTCATCTTCTATATCGCAGTATCCCCTAATAATAATGAAGTCTGCAGTATTACTAAAGCCTGAAATATAATCTTTCTTAAGCTTAATAAATAGCTTACTTCTATTAAATGAGAAATAGGGGTTATCATAACCTTTAAATATAAATCCTTCTTACTGTTATATAATAGCTTAAGTAAATATCTTACTAAGCCATTCCGCTATATTAAAAGATAAGAATTTAATTACTTCATAGGACCTAATATCAGTCCAGCCCGAAATGCAGCAAACTAGAGATTGAAGCTATCATCGCTATTTATTATAAGTCTTTAAGCTATAGACAATATCATCCAATAATAGAATATTGTAGAATATAATTATAAGATGCTCACTTAATTTAACAGGCGAATCCCGAGCAGCTCTAAGAAACTAGCCCGATCGTTTCACATATCTGCGGATTTTATAGAAAGGCTCGATTCTCCCGTCCTCATTCCATACCAGCAGCTCGCCCTTCAAAATACACCGCTTCTTAATTTTACAGCCTGCTATATAAAGCTTAAGGCTATCCCACAGTGCCCGATAAATTCCTATATAATCGCTAGTTAAGTCTCTCCCGCTCTTAGAAAAAATCTTAATATCAGCTCCGGATTTATTTAAGTCAATATCGATTTAATAGTATTCTCCATTATACTTTCTCTCCACGCTTATCCATCTCGGCCCAGCTAATTAGCAGCAATGCCTAATGCTCCTTACTTTTTTATAGGTCGCATGCGCAGTCATTATCCCAGCCTGCAGCTCGAGTTCCCTACTAGCGGCTTCCTTTAGCTCATCGCAAGTATCTATAGCTAGCTAGATGGGCATATATTAGATAGTCGGGCTGCCTAGAAGTTCTATAGCAGCCGGAATTGAATTTTAAAAGCGAAGGAGGTCAGGCAGAAGAAAATGAAATTTGCTCATTACTAGCGTCTATGGAACTCGGGCTGGGCTGTAATTCTTTAATATAATGCGAATCATCCATTTAGTCTCAGAGCAAGACTCGGAATACTTTCGAAAGTAAGTCATCTACACAGATTGATCGGCCATGCTTCATTATGACTCTTTCCTATAGACTAGCGGACAAGAACGATAATGAGGCTGCAATCTGATCGAGGATATCGTCGAGTTCTTCCAGAGTTACCTCTCGGCCGGCTCTAGATTCACTATCTATTATAGCCATCACGCGCTCAACAGAGGACGCAAAGTCTAAACCACCACTGGTTTTCCATCTCTTAAGATCCTTCATTCGGGATGATCTAAGGCACTGTGCGCGTTATATAATCCCTTCCAGTTATCGTTCTTGCAGGCCGAACACTCTGTCTGGTCTGCGTTCGGGAAAGAGACATGACAAGAATGCAACGGCTTCTGGGCCTCGCCGTGGAATGATTGCATTGTGTTCGTTGAACCAGGCAAGGATGGTAAGCGTGTCACGTTCCTGGATCCTGTCGATGCCCGATGACCTGGAGTTTCTCTCGAGTCTCTCGAGGAGATCACAAAGCAATCTGAAGGGAAATGGCATCACAGCGTGCACGAATGTGGAGGGTAGTAGGGAGCTTTGCTGATATTTGGCTTTCATTTAGGAGTCGGTCAGCTACTTATATAGCTGGTCCAGGCAGACTACTCGTTGATCATTCGCAGGATCCTCTCCGGGCAACCCAGCTTGTTTCTTATCCTAGCCACTGGCAGTGGGCACCACGACGAATCATGACATGGCGATGCTTAAGGTGCTGCTGCATGCAAGCTGGTCTGACATCCCTGGGCGTATGACAGCATCCAGACATATCACCGACCCCTGAACCGGCTGAACCAGGTAGAAGGTTTTCACCCCATGATTCCTACCACACCTCGCTTGGCATGATCATGTCGGCGTTGCCCCGGCCCGTCGGTCTCTCCGTGCTGTTGGTCCGCCAGACCGGCACGACAAAAGTCAGTCTTGTGATCAGTGGCCTATGCCTCAGCTCTGGCGGCCTCCTTTGGCCATTTTGCCGGTTAAGGGCGGGAGCTGCTGATGGTGAGGTACCTACACTCTCTACTCCACACCTCCCAACATCCAGTTTACACCAACACCCCCAGGGATAGATAACATAACTACTATGTAAGGTAAAAGGGGCTTGGACCCCAGCCTCTTAGGTATTATGGAAGAATGGAGGCAAGATTTTCGTGGGAGCCGTCACTGTTCCCTCGGCATGCTCTTAGAGTAAAGACGGACTCCTCCTCCATATGCCTCGTGTAGTCAGCACCGTCATGGCTTCCTGAAGCGCAGTGTTCAATGAACTTTCGTCGGCATCAGCTATTACTTTCCAATGCTGAATGGTACTAGAACGGATGCTCATTGCATCGAGCATCTCGGGCCATTTTATGAAAATCAAGACCATCATGCTGATTGAGACCTTGGCCATGATAGCCAGCGCTATGGCTTTCAGAACAGAGTCAGTGGCAAGCATACGCATTGTACATTGAGCCTCCAGCCGAGACTAAACTTACACTGGTAGATTCTTTCGAGTTTTTCTGGAGCCCACGACTTTCTCGTGTGTCTTATACCGGTCGTTGAAAAGTTATGGATGAAGAGTTCCAGACGGGAGCCCAGCCCTGACCTGCTACCACGGCTCCTGCAAATGACAAGGCCTAGAGCATCTTGAAACCGATTCCATCATCCTAACAAGAGCCCAGAATGGCATTCTTTCATATGTAAGGGCCACCTAATTTTATAGCTTTGAGGGGGCTCTTTAACTGGCTCTAATAATAATATTTGCAACATGAGAGACGGTGAAGAGCATGTTATCTCAGCGGCGAAACCTAAGCCGTGGACTTAAAGTGGGGTCTCAAAAGTCTGTCAAAAAACGCGGTCACGTCGCGCCCCGCGTCACCTTTTCCAAATGGACCGCGACACACCCTCTTCTTCACTCCTCAGCAACTTTTGATCATAACGACCAATTTACGAAATTTTGGTACCGTCATAACGGGAAATCGCCAGCCTAACCAGGAAATCAAACCCGAAGTCCGTGCAGCTATTAATGCGGCTGTTCTCGCAGGCAGGAAGCGAAGCGCTGTCGCAGCCGATTTTGGCGTCTCACCCAGTGCCGTGACACGCATACTTCAACGCTTCGAGGAGACGGATTCGCTCCAATCCAAACCCCGGTCCGGACGGCCTAAGAGTCTTTCGCCTAGGGAGAAACGTGCAGTTGTTCGCCAGGTCCGTCAGGACCCAGATGTAACTCGGAAGGAACTTGTCAGTAACCTGAATCTGCCAGTGAGCCCTTCGACACTCCGTCGCACTTTAGATGAGCTGAACTTGCGGAAATGGAGAGCAAAGAAGCGCGTTTTTATATCAGAAGAATGTGCAGAACAGCGGCTTTTATGGACACAAGATTGGAAGGGCAAAGAAGATGAATTGACGCAGGTAACTTATATAGAAGATTAAGCATATGTCCACACACTCACTATGATCTTAGGTCATCTTTTCGGATGAGTGTACAATCCAAAATTCTCCCTCAAATCCCAATGTCTGGGTCTGGCGTTTTACATATGAGGCCTATGATCCCAAATTTATCAATAAAAAAAGTCACGTAAAGCTAACTATTTGGATAATGGTTTGGGGAGCGATTTGGTCTGAAGGGAAGAGTCGGCTGGTGATCATGACCAGAGATGAACTCGCTAAGAAGAAAGGATTTACTTCTACTAGCTATATGCAGGCTCTGGAGGAAGGTCTGCTTCCAGTCTATGATGGGACACGTCATTTTCAGCAAGATAATGCTGCTATCCATCGTTCGGCTGTGACAGAAGCGTTCTTGCTCCAGAACGCGATTTCTCTATTAGAATGGCCCAGTCACTCCCCGGATCTCAACCCCATCGAGCATGTTTGGAATGCATTGAAAAGGAAGGTTTATAAAATGTTCCCTCATCTCTCTAATCTACGCAAAAATAAGGTGGATATCGAAGAATTCAAGGAATCCTTGCAGAAAGCGTGGGCAGCAATAGATCCTGCCTTTGTTCGGGCGTTGGTGGAATCTGTGCCCCGTCGGGTGGAAGCGTGCCGCCGGGCAAAGGGATGGTATACCAAATATTGATCCCTGACTTCTGACAATTCTAAAAATATATATACTTTCTATTTTGCTGCATTGTACGTTGAGAAATATGTATCTTTATTGTGGGTGTGACCGCGCAGGAAGGTGGTCATTTTGGGCTTTTGACAGACTTTTGGAGTGGAGCTTTAAGAGCTACCAGCCCCACCATTACAAATAGGCGGCATGCACGGTAGCCCCTATCTAGCTTGTATAGGGTAGACTGCCCCGCGTAACATGCTCCCGAACGAAACTGTCGAGATCCCAATAAACGCGCCAGTCTCTACGTGAAAGTAACATTCATAAAGTTAAAGTATAATCACTGGATTTCCCTTGCTGAAAGCTTTCTTCTGATTATCAGTTCCATCATGGTCAGAGATATGTTTCCAAGCTGTCGTTTCGTAGTTCAGAATACCGTGTGCATGACTGTGAAGATCAACCACCATTATATGCACCTCTCCTTTGTCCCTGCACTCTTTCATCACGCTCGAACTGGATGGGTGGCTGCCTAAAATGCAATTCCATCGTGAAACCGCGTTGATGGTCAAACGGTGTGGGAAATTCTGCCCCTTTTCTCGGTCGATTTTACAAAGATTCAGGGATTGTGTATTCCCAGCGGATGCATTACCAGGTCCGGAGATGGACGTTCTCTGCAAGCGTCCACCAAACCTGCCCTAGGCTTAGGACGAGGAATATTTGGACCAACCAAACGGTGCTGCATGTTGCTTGCGCAGGCGGCCTGCAATGGCCACTTCCTGACGTTGGGAAGACCGGAAGTGGACGCTAAATAATCAATCAAGCCATTTGTTGACTAATTCACGTTAACCACGCCAATTGTTACTGTAGCAGATTAAACATGGGCGTGATTAAAAAGTAACCCTCCCTCGCGTATTTTGCAACCCATTTTGTGGCTGAACTCCACCTCCCTTCCGATTCCGCAGCCCACACCAAATTTACTATGAGAGCTTGAGAGTGCATATAATGAACCTGTTATTCCTAGAATATCTAACCACCTAATACTGTTAGATTGGATCATGTGCAAAGCATCCGATCGGGTGGTTATGTGGTGACCTCCAGGGTTGAGACCGCCTATCGGGGCAGATACCTCAGGCCCCCACTTTTAGTCGACAGATATACACTCAAGCGATCACAATAGGGGCAATGGAAAAAAAACACAGACAATACATACACAATCAAGTCATCCAAGTGCCACGCTAGCTTTCCGACAAATACCTCAATAGAGGGACCACTATCAGGGCATTCCAAGTCATCACTAACATCATCATTAAATATATTATCACGACCTCCTGCCTCAATCTCTAGTGCTAATCTATATATACGCTCCTCGAAGCCGGAATGAAATGATTCATCTGGTGCATCTATTTCTAACTATAGTGAGAATTGGCTGAAGGTATTAGTAATCTCTTTTTTATTAAGTGATAGTATTTCCCTTGGTGTTTTAGTGGCCACAGCGCTTATAGCATCGCTAGCTGTAACGTCAGCTTCATCGTTAGAGACATCTTCTAAGTGCTAGAACGCATGTATATATGACCTATATAACTCGGTACTGGGCTTATATGAATCGCCTGCTTCTAGTCTTTTTATTCCTAATGACGTAGTTAACTCCTTTAATATATTAATTGCAGTAGGGGCAGTTAAAGGTGGAGGGTTTAATTGTAGTTATAACGCCCTATATAAAATGGCAGCTTTTACTATAGTAGCTGCTGCTATAGTATCGGTAGTTAATATGGGGTCTGTTAATTTAATTAGCTGAGCTTGAGGCTAACTTTTCTAAATAGGAATATTATATAATATAGCCCCCTCTGCCTTCTCCTACGCTTTAACCCGCTTAGCTTAAATAGGGTCTCGCTATGAAGTTCTAATAGCTGCACTCTTCTTAAGTGCTAGGGCCCCCTTAGGTCAGCCTTTTCTCTATATAAAGTGAGGATCGTAGGAGTTATCTAACTGCGCAGGAGTGCGTATGTCGCTGCTATGTAAGTTAC